>NC_024127.1:39941246-39952275 GCF_000346735.1 Prunus mume
CACCTCAAACCCCATAACGGGCGGAGCCGAGCTTTTTTTTTTATGGGCCAGGCAGGCCCCCATCGGCCCATGAGCCCGCGGGCCAAATGATGAGGCCTATTAATTACTAATGTATTCCATTAAAAGACTATTATACTCATAGAATATTTTATTAGTTTAAAAGTTGACTTTTTGACCTGGAAGGAATTTAGGGATTTCAGTTGCGTAGAGCGCGACGAAACGAGTCCGTAAACATGTAGTGGACTCGAATCGGAGTTGTAACAAAGGAGTTAAGATCAAATGAAGTTCAGTGACATAACCGTAAATATTTCAAAGTTCAGATTTTATAAACCCAGAATTCTGCATTTCGGGGAGGGGGGAGCAGCCGACTTCAGGAGGTGTTTTCTCTCAACTCCGATCCCCGATTCGAGCAAGACTAGTTTCGTTAGAACCACCACACTTCCCTCTTCCAGCCCCAGCCCTTACCCCTTACCGCCTCGACCCGCCGCCATAGTCGCCGGAATCTGCCACGAAACAGGCGGTGCTGGACAGTTTTTGACAGAACTTCCAACCTTTCGTTCTCCGTCATCCGGCCACCAAATTGGACGAGTGAGGTATGATTTTTTAGCTATTTTTCATGCTCTAGCTGCTCGTTGTGTAGGATTTCAGAAATTTCAAGCGTAGATAGCTCGATTTACGAGTTAGGTTTCAGCCGGTTTTGAGAGCACAGTTCCGGCCAGTTCCAGCCACTTTTTGGGGTAGGTCGAAGAACAAAAGTAGCTCCAAATAGGGTGTTATATCTAGGGTAGGAGTCTTGAGCCGTGATTTAGAGTTTTTACGGAGGAGTGTTATCGCTTTCGGCACCACGCGCTGCCGGCGCGTGTGGAGGCGCGTGGGCAGTAGGGTGGGGACCAGAGTCAGCCATAGAATAATCTCCTAGTCCCCACGAGCATGGAGGATTTCTCGGATCTTAATTCGGATAACGTTTGAACCCCGAACGGATCTCGCCTAGTGGGTGATTCCCGGGCCGGTTTGAGCAGGTTTGAGCTGTTGGATCGTAACCATTTTCAGATATGTTAATCTAAGTAATTCCAGGGTCGTATAGTATTTGACGGATAGTAAAACGGAGTCCCGGATACTCCAGGAATGTCAGCCCTAGAGTGAGGTTTACAGTAAAACAAACCAGTTACAGGTCAGGAACAGAGGAAAGAACTACGTGTGGCTTGATCCCTCAGTAAGGGTACATAGGCAGTTTACAGTTATCAGGCGCAGCCACGAGTTAGGGCCTCAGGGTTTGTGTTATTGTTTTCAGGGCATTTTGGTCATTTACGACCCACAGCCACCATGTGTCAGTTTTAAACAGGATTCGACCCGGATTCCAAAGTGGAATTTGGGTTAGGTCGTTTCATTTTGCACAAATGGAATTTTTGTAGTAGAAAATTTGGTGTGGAAAGTGAAAAATATTGGAATAAGATGAATTTGTATAAAGATTTGGTGTGGAAAGTGAATAATATTGGTAGGTATTTATAGAAAAAAAATTCCATAATTTCTTGATATTTTTTACAAATTTTTTTTAGCCAAAAATTAGACAACCGTTGGATTGGATAAGATTTTTGGATATGAGGCTCCAAGAGAAGCCACAGGGCATATAGTCGTTGGATTGAAAAACAACAGCTGACGTCAGTAGCTTTCGGGCAACAACCTTGTCAATTTTTGCCCGTGGGCTTGCTCGAGTTGGTGGGTCCCACCCCTTGCCCGGGCTGGACCTTGAGTGCTGGAAGAGGGATTTGGGCCTGGGGCCGCTATTTTCCCATGCTGGGGGCTTGAGCTGGAGGTAACCTTAGTGGACCCAACTTAGAGATGACTATGCATTTGGTTTTGTGGGCCCTTCGGCAGAAGGGAACGTGATATGCAAAAAGAATGGAAAAAACACGATAAAACCTTAGGCACCAGTGGGGTACCACCCGAAGGCCTTTCGTTGCTTAAGTAAGTTGAAGAATAAGGGAGATAAGTAATTTAACAAAGTAAGAATGCTTGTGCCAAGTTACTATTACCTGGTGTCTTGGGGCAAAACCCTTATTTATAGACCAGGGTGGCTTTTGTGGGAGAAAGAAAACATAACCTATATTGCTATGTATTTTCAATTGTAACCCACTAAACATAATGCTTTGAGTTCAGTTGTGTAAACTTATACATTACAATTTAAAATAATCAATTTATTTATTTATTTTTATATAAGCGATAGTGAAATGAATTTTAATTAATTAGGGAGGAAAATCAAATTTGAATGTAAAGGGATGGCATAATGCCTTAACAAACTAGCTTAACCCACATATGCTATTAGTTTCGTCTCTTATTGTTCCTTCTTGTGTCACATTTCTGTTCTCGTTTACATTTTGTGTTATATTGGGCCTAAGTCCAGCATTTCGCATCATTATTGGGTGAAGCTAGCCCAAAGGCTTCTTGGTTGGGCCCTGGGCTGATCGACCGAAGCAGCAATGGCGGCAAAGCAACCCGGACGTGTCCATTTGTTGGCCAGAAATACCGTAACGAAAGGGGTACTTGCGTCGTTTCACAACAAATCTAAATATTAAAATTTAAAATCATCACCCGCAAGAGAGAGCATGCAAGTACAGTACCGTATTAAATTAGTTTCCTAATGGGATCAGCTGCCTTTTGCTCAATCTCAATCTTACCCTCAGCAAATCCAATTTTGTCCTCAGCCTCCTTTGCTCCACTCCCTCTCGCCTCTCGGATCCGCCGGATACCGTGCACCCTCGTATCCGGGGCCTACAGAAGAACTCGCCGCCGGCGCAGAACTCGTCGGAAGCGTCTTCCCGATAACGACATGTCGGTTGCCGTTCCCATTTCCTCACCCCCTCGCCGGCTCGACTTGGACGACGCGCCGTTCCTCGGTTCCAGGATTAGTAAGCTCTTTCTTTTTTTCTTTAATTCCCTTTTATTGAAATGTTACTATGATAATTTCATAGTCTTTTAAGTGTAAAGATTGAAGCTTTTTTTTTAAAAAAAAAAAAATTTTTGAAATTGGGTTTTAGCAAAATGTGATAAAGATTGAACCTTTACTTAGCTTTGGCCACTCTCTGAATACCAGGTGCAGCAGAAAGGAATGTGTTGACACCTAATGCGGAAGGAGATACAAGCATGCCTTCTCCTAGCAAAACAGCTCCTCACAAGAACAAGCATCGAATGATCAAATTCTTCGGGGTCGATTTGTCTCCTGACAATGTGGCTGTTGCCATGGTGTATTTTGTTCAAGGTGTTCTTGGCCTTGCAAGGCTTGCTGTCAGTTTTTATTTAAAAGACGATTTGCATCTAGACCCTGCTGAGGTATGTATCTACATCTTTATTTTCATACCTTTTCCATTTTTGTGGAACTAGTTTCTTTTATGTATTCCCTCTGTAGATTGTAGCTTTTTCAATTGCTTGTTTGATGAACCGTGAACTTAAATTGATGTTGGTATGCACTGATTAGTAAAGAATTTACTTTGAGGATCCTAATTAGTTTGAAAAAGGTGCTGATGGGATAATGGCATTCTGGCTTTGAATTACTAATTTGTGGGTACTTTTTAATTGTTTAAATTCGATAAGGGTATTATTTTTATCTTTGATTTTCGTAGTCTTGATTACTGACAAATTTTACGTGGTTGACTAGACAGCTGTGATTACCGGCTTGTCTGCATTACCATGGCTGATTAAACCTGTCTATGGGTTTATTAGGTGTGAATCTATTTGCTATCTCTATCTCAATTTGCTAGCCCTCTGTTACTGTATTTTGTTATTTTTGTTTTAGAACAATTTTTTGGTCCTTGCAGCGATTCTGTCCCACTATTTGGGTACCGAAGAAGGTCATACTTGATTTTGTCAGGGCTTCTTGGTGCACTGTCATGGAGCTTGATGGCAACTGTTGTTGATGGCAAGTTTAGCGTTGCTTTCTGCATAATTCTTGGATCTCTTTCTGTTGCCTTTTCTGATGTGGTAAGTATCTGCTAGTTACTACCTTCGTAGGTTTGAGTGTAAAGGAAAGCTATATTGTCTCATGTGTCATAATATGTTCCTAACATGGTTTTTCAGTAAAAATTTTGAGTTGATGATTTATTTAGATTGTTCTTTAAATTCAAGGATTTCTACATGGAAAATCCTCTGAACATATTAGATTATGTTATGTACACATTTAGTGTATCTCAACTGTCTATATGATAGAAGGGATGAGATGCTGTTACGTAACTAGGTAAGTTTGCTAATTATTAGTAAATTTTTTATATGTATGTATAAAGAGAGAGAGAGAGATGATGATGAAATTAAAAAAAAAAGAAAAAAGAATGCTCTCTAAGAGAGAATATATATAGTAGGTGGCTATGATCCACAATTCTCTCCTTTGAGATTCCAACTAAGATAACATTGAAAAAATTTGAGAAGATTGGGAGGAAAAGCCCTAAAATGGTTGCAGAGGAAGAAAGAGTCTAGACTGTCTGGTTTAATTTGGGGAAATGAATTAGACCTAGTTGTTTTCATTGGTCAAAAGGTTGAATGCAGAATCAGAACCTCCGACATGAAATAATTTGTCTTATTTTTTGTTCAGTCGTTTTCCTTATGTGGCATACTGTATAAACCATGTCAAAACTGAAGTATGGTGTAGGTTGTAGATTCCATGGTTGTGGAGAGGGCTCGTGGTGAGTCACAAAGTATGTCAGGTTCTCTTCAGTCTTTGTGTTGGGGATCTTCAGCTTTTGGCGGAATTGTGAGTTCCTACTTTAGTGGCTCCTTGGTGGATGCTTATGGTGTAAGGTACATAAGGTTGCTGTATTGGAATGTAATTTCCTATTGTTCATAAACATCTGAAGGAATCTTTTTTTTTTTCCTTCCTCTTTTCAATTTTTGATGTTTCAGATTTGTTTTTGGCGTCACGGCTTTGCTACCACTGCTGACATCTGCGGTTGCTGTTCTCGTAAATGAGCAGCCTGTGATTGGCGTGGCAAAGGGGACAAATTTTGCTTTGGCTGGTCCTAACTTGCTTGAAAGCTGGAAACAGAATTTTATTCAGTTATGGAATGCTGTTAGGCATCCCACTGTATTTTTTCCCACATTGTTTATTTTCTTGTGGCAGGCAACCCCTCATTCGGACTCTGCCATGTTTTACTTCACGTACGTCCAGTTGATGATTGTGATCATTCTTCTTTACTTTCTAAAAGCTACATGTGTTTCATAGACGCTTTGACTTTGTCTCAATAAATGCATCCGATTCTAATAAGTTTTGGTTTTCAGCACAAACAAACTTGGTTTTACACCAGAATTTCTAGGACGTGTCAAGCTTGTTACCTCAGTAGCATCACTGCTTGGGGTTGGATTGTATAATGGATTTTTGAAAACTGTTCCACTGAAGAAGACTTTTCTTGTTACAACTATCTTTGGTTCAGCTATTGGGTTGACTCAGGTGTGTGATACAAGTTACTTGCTTAAGGCTATTAATGATTCCATCCCTGAATTGACCGAATGAAAATTCTGTAATTTCTATTGATCTTATGTCTCAGGTTTTCCTTGTGACTGGATTAAACCGTAAATTTGGTATAAGTGATGAGTGGTTTGCAATGGGGGATTCTTTGGTTATTACGGTTCTCAGTCAGGTACACATATAGACAAAGAAATTAAACTGATGAAGTCACTCGTAGAAGAATAAAAAATGCAATTTCTATTCACGATGACCACATGCTTGTTTCGCAAAACTGATTCTGTGAGTGGTTCTACTGCCAAACTAATTCCTATTTTGTTACAGGCTTCTTTCATGCCTGTTCTCGTGCTGGCTGCTAAATTATGCCCTGAGGGAGTGGAAGCAACACTTTTTGCAACCCTCATGTCCATTTCAAATGCAGGGAGTGTTCTTGGAGGGCTCATGGGTGCTGGCCTGACCCAGCTCCTTGGCATAACCAAAGACCAATATGATAACTTGGCCTTGTTGATCATCCTGTGCAACCTCAGCTCCTTGTTGCCTTTACCACTCCTTGGCCTCCTTCCGGGAGATCATCTTGATGCCAAGCCAGAGGAGAGTGCAGAAGATATAGATATTGAGATGAAGTCTAATTGAGTTTTGGTTGTTTGCCCCTAACCTCATCCAATCCAAGGTTAATTTACATCCCCGTTTTGAGGATCTCCTTCACTCCTAAGCTTAACTTGTAAGTCTTTTGCTCATACTGTAACTCACACATAAACAAGAACGAGAAGAGAGAATTTTGTAGATATCACCCGATAGACATAGTGTACATTGATCATGCTATTTTCTTTTTGTTTGAAATGAGTTAATACTTTTAATTGGTATAGTAGTACGAGAAATGCAGCCTCCAGTAATTGCTCATCCTCTTGTGAAAGTTATCCCAGCGCTGTTCTGCCTTATTATTATTTGTAGTTTTTCAATCGAGGATATGCTAGTGATTGGAATTCCATTTAGAGCCAGTTTGGCATTGTTGTGTTATGAAAATAATCGCTGCCAAATTTGTGTAAAGTTAAAGATACTATCAAACAATTACAGATCACGGATGCAGATAAAGATAAATTAATTAAAGTTCTTGAGTTAAGAGATTCTGAGTCAGGTGATCTAACCATGGTAAGTGATTCTGAGTCATCCAACTATGAGTCTTCTGATTCCTACCTGAGTTCACCTAATATTCAAATAGGTTGTAAGGATAAGTGTTGTAATACTCTTAAGTCTGTTTCTGTTTTAACTAAGCAAGAAGAGCAAGAAGAATTGCTGATTGATCTGATTAGTAAAATAGAACACCCTGAGTTGAAATCTGATTATCTAAAGAAATTTAGAAAAATTATAGCTCGTACAGATACAGCCCAACCTTCTTCCTCTATTATAAGTCTAAATACTACCTTAGAAAGGTTTCATAAGAAAAAAGAGGTCTCTTTGCATGATTTACATTCTGAAGTAAAAACTGTAAAAAAGGAAATAATTGAATTAAAACAATTAAGTTATAAATTACATGCTGAGAATTATGACATCCGACATAGTTTGAATTCTTTACTAGAAAAAGAGTTGTCTAAAACTGATAGTCAACCAAGTAGTCCTACCCATTCTGAAGGAAATGAGGAATCTGGTCAAGCCGTTAACTTAATTAATCATGTCTCTTTTAGAAAATGGTACTCTAAAGTCACTATAATCATTAAAGATTTTGAATTAGAAACTATTGCGTTGTTTGATTCTGGTGCTGATCTTAACTGCATAAAAGAAGGATTAGTTCCTACTAAATATTATACAAAATCTGCAGAATCCCTAAGTACGGCGTCTGGAAAAATGTTACACTTAAAATATGAAATCCCTAAAGCCCATGTTTGCCAGAACAAGATCTGCTTTAAAACTTCATTTGTTTTAATTAAAAACATAACTAATAGAGTTATTTTAGGATTACCCTTTATAAGTCTTTTATACCCTTTGCAAGTTGAATTTGATGGGGTTGTTTCAAATCCTTTAGGAGAAAAAGTTAAATTTAATTTTCTTACTCGTTCTGAATTACATGAGCTGAAAACTGCAAAGAAAAATATCAATGTTGTAACTGCTTCTTTAATTCTTGATAAATCAAACCAAATTCAACATCTACAGGATGAGGTAAAATCTAAAAGAATTGAGTCTCAATTAAGTACTCCTAGCATGCATGATCAAATTCAAGAATTTGAGAAAAAATTGATTGCTGAAATATGTTCTGATTTACCTACTGCTTTTTGGCATAGAAAAAATCATATTGTAAGTCTGCCTTATATAAAGAATTTTTCTGAGAAAAATATACCTACTAAAGCTCGTCCTATCCAAATGAGTCATGAAATAGTGGAATTTTGTAAAAATGAGATAAATGACTTATTACAGAAAAATATAATTAGACGAAGTAAGTCTCCATGGTCTTGCCCCGCTTTTTATGTACAGAAAAATGCTGAGTTAGAAAGAGGATCACCTAGATTAGTTATTAATTATAAGCCTCTTAATACTGTTCTTGAATGGATTAGATATCCTATACCTAATAAAAGAGATTTAATTAATCGCCTAAGCAAAGCTATTATATTTTCTAAATTTGATTTGAAAAGTGGATTTTGGCAAATACAAATTACTGAGTCTGATCGATATAAGACTGCTTTTGTAACTCCCTTTGGTCATTATGAGTGGAATGTCATGCCCTTTGGTCTTAAGAATGCTCCTAGTGAATTCCAAAATATAATGAATGAAATTTTTAATCCTTACAGTCAATTTTCTATTGTTTATATTGATGATGTGCTTATATTTTCTGAGTCCATAGAACAGCATTGGAAACACTTGCATAAATTTCTACATGTCATAAAAACCAATGGATTAGTCGTTTCTGCTAAGAAAATTAAGTTGTTTCAAACGCATATTAGATTTCTTGGATTTAATATAAGCCAATCACAAATACATCCTATAGATAGAGCCATACAATTTGCAGATAAATTTCCTGATCAGATTATTGATAAGAACCAATTGCAGAAATTTTTAGGATCACTTAATTATATTTCTGATTTTTATAAAAATTTGAGGAAACAATGTAAGCCCCTATTTGATAGATTACAGACTAATCCTCCTCCTTGGTCTTCTATTCATACTGAGCTTGTTAAGCAAATCAAGAGTCATGTTAAGACACTTCCCTGTCTTGGCATTCCTACTACAGATTCATTTAAAATTATTGAAACCGATGCTTCTGATATAGGTTACGGAGGTATTCTTAAGCAAAAAACTGATTCTATTCCCCCTGAGCAAATTGTACGTTTTCATTCTGGTACTTGGAGTAAGTCGCAATATAATTACAGTACTATTAAAAAAGAAATATTAGCCATAGTATTATGCATTACCAAGTTTCAAGATGATTTATTAAATCAAAAATTTCTTATACGGGTTGATTGTAAATCCGCTAAACACGTATTAGAAAAAGATGTTCAAAACATTGCATCAAAACAGATTTTTGCACGCTGGCAAGCACTTTTGAGCATATTTGATTTTGATATTGAATTTCTTAAAGGCAGTGAGAATTCTATTCCTGATTTTCTTACCAGAGAATTTTTACAGGATAAGCAATGGCCGGAAGAAAAGAAAAAGATAAGCACAAAGAGCAATACAGCCAACAAATACCCAGAATCCTCCCTGCATCATTAAGCCAAAAAACCATAAAAAATGAGCCCAGTTCATCTTCCTTTCCTAAGCTTGAGCCTTCTACAATTACTCCTTTCCCTGGTCTTTCTCCTATCCCTATAGATAATCGGTTTAGCCCTTGAGGATCTACATTAAGCCAAATGAGACCTAATTACCAATCTGCACTTACATCTAGTTATGATCCCCTTGCCTTACCTCATACTGCAACCCCACTTTCCTCTTCTACATTCAGACCCAAGACTTCTCCCTATGTCTTTAAAAGTACTGCTAATCTTTTCATTATTGAACCCCATGTATCTACTTCTATAAATCCTGCAATGCTTGCCCTGAACCATTTCCCTCCTGGTTTCCATTTCATGCCTCACAGTCCATACAAGTCCCTCAAATTTTACAGAGAAATACTCCATGAAACTAAATCTGTTGATATTAAGCCTATCCGAGATAAAATTGATCCCCAGAAAATCATTTATCATTCTATATACATCTACCAGATCCTAAATCAAAAGAATTGGGGTGCACACCCTTATGAGTTAAGGACCCTTCCTTCTAAATTGCAATACAATTATACTGATTATGTTGAGTCCTTTTATTACATATTTCTGCATCAAACCCCTGAATTTTCCCATTCGTGGTTTATTAATTTTGATAATAAATTTCGTCCTGAACTTCCTTATTGGTTTCTCCACTGGTGGGATACACATGGACCTAAGCCAGATATCATTCCTGCACAAATCACTGAGCTTATTACTATATTCTCTTCTAAAGTCAAACTCCCTGAACGTGATTTATTCTTTCCTATGCCCTTGCTATTTTTTATCCGTTATAAGATTCCTTGGATTATGAAATGGTCTTACAATATTAATTGGGAATCCCGTATTTTTTCTCGTCAATTTTTTGTTAAATGGTGGGATCGTTTTGAAATCCACCGTATTGCTGAGTATTTTTACAGAGATTTCCCTAAGCCACCAAAACATGAGCCTGAGACAACCTCTTCACATTCCTCCCAGACAAATCTTTCTGTGGAAGGAAAATCTAAAACTGAGTTACAAGATATGGCTAAGCAGTTACTCCTACAGGCCTCACAAATGCAAGATGATGATGAAGACAATGAGTCACAATCCTCCTCCAGTTGCCAGCCTCGCCAGATGAGCCCTAGTCCTAGTCCTGATCAACCCTTGAGATGGTCTGACTATCCCCATGGTCAAGATCCCAATGAAGCTTATGCTGCATACGATTTGAATTCCGACTGAGTGTTCATTTTCAGACAAAAGATGAATTATTTGATTCCCTGCGAAAGCATCTGAGTTAAAGCTGAGTCAAAAGTTGAGTTAAAGCCAAAGTTGGAGTAAAAGCATCCGAAGTTAAAGCTGAGTCAAAAGTTGAGTTAAAGCCAAAGTTGAAGTAAAAGCATCCGAGTTAAAGCTAGGTCAAAAGTTGAGCCTTTAGTAAAAGCTAAAGCATCTGAGTAAAAGACTATTTGTAATTATTGTACTCTGGTTAATTTACCCTGGTTATTTTTCTTTCCGAAGGTTAAGATTTTCTTTTTAAGGAGGCTTTGGCCTCATTTGTAGACAGAATGTAAAAATTGAGTTTTCTTAGTTTTCAAATGGTTCTCTCAGAAACAATGATCTGAAGAACTGCTGAGAGCTATCTTTTGTAAGCATTCTCATGCGAAACGAGTCCGTAGACACGTAGTAGACTCAAATCGGAGTTATAACGAAGAAAATACGGTCAAAATACTTCAAGGGGCAAAATGGTAATTTTGGAAATCAGGATTTTTAAAAACTGATTTTCTCTCTCTTTCCTCACTCTTCTTCCTCGCGACCACAGCCCCCCTGTTACGAACCGCCACCTTCTCTCCTCCATAACCACCGCCACCCTTCA
>NC_024127.1:39954671-39989108 GCF_000346735.1 Prunus mume
CTTAAGAGTATTACAACACTTATCTTTACAACCTATTTGAATATTAGGTGAACTCGGGTAGGAATCAGAAGACTCATAGTTGGAAGACTCAGAATTACTTACCATGGTTAGATCACCTGACTCAGAATCTCTTAACTCAAGGACTTTAATTAATTTATCTTTATCTGTATCCGTGATCTGTAATTGTTTGATAGTATCTTTAACTTTACACTTATTAGCATAGTGTCCGAATTTCTGACACTTATAACATTTTACCTTACTCATGTCGGTTCTTTTCTTAAAGTTTTTCTTAAAGTTCTTTCCTTTAGGCTTATTTGACCATCTTTTCTTAAAGCGAGACTTTTTCTTGTAGAATTCATCATTAGACTGATAAGAATGATTCTTGCGTTTATAATGACGTTTTTTACGAAGATGACTAGGAGACTTATATTTGTTTTTTCTAGAGGGAGGAGTAAATAGACCATATTGTTCACAAAAATTGCCTAGCTCATATTTTGCAGATTTTCTTTCAGATTGTATTTGCTTATTAATTTTCATATCAATACACATTTTCATTCCTTCTTGATTAATTGTACTAATTATATTTTCATAAGTCAAATTATCGTAATCTATGTGGCCTAACTCATTGCTTAAGACAGTTCTAATTTTATGGGCAAATAAATTAGGTAATCCATTAATAAACTTTTCTTTCCAAAAGGCTTGATTACTATCTTCTCTTAGCATTACTCGGGAAATAAAAATATCTTTATACCATCTAAAGTCACTTAATTGGGGGCATCTCAGATTGCTTAATTGATCATGAATTCTAGACTGTGTATGACTCGGAGTTCCTATAAAGTGTTCAATTATTGTATAAAGTAAGGTATTAACACCATCTTCTATACCTTGACCTATATTTTCATCAAACAAGGGAAGACCTTCTGTATCTAATTTTACTGCATGTTTAATACTATTACGAGATTCATCAGTTAAATGCTTATCCCACCATGATCTTAGGGTTCCTGTAAAACCAGTTTCTAACAAAGGAATTATCTCATATTGTCTTAAATTGTGATTAGTACTGTAGCTATTGGCAACCATCGACATGTGAGTTAATTTATTCATAATTTCTTGCTCAGATAGACCATCTATATTCCATTCATATAATTTATCAGGAGAGACAGAAAATTGACTCAGATTATTTCTTTCTTCAAATTGGATATCAGGTGGTGTAGGCTTAGGATACCAATTCTTAGTTAGGCTAACAGGATTAGTTAATTTCTGTACTTTGAATTCAGATTCTAATTCTAGATTCTTAAATGTATTTTCTAGTTTTGAAATATTGCTTGTGTCTATAGAATCTGTATTTGACTCAGATTCAGTTTCTGACTGGGTATCTAAGGGGATGGCTGTTCCTATCACTTTAAGGCCAGACTTCTCGGGTTTGGCAGTGGTTAAGTTCTTAAGCATTTCTTCTATCTTTTCTATTGTAGAAGATGTCTTAAGAGCAGACTTAGGCTGTAAATCTGGAAATCGAACTAAGGGTTTGTCTGTAGACTTAAGTTTAGATTCAGCAGGTAAAGACTTATCTATTTTAGTTTCTATTTTGTCTAATTGTTTTCCTATGGTAATCAGGCTTTGATTTGTATAATTATTTTGTTCAATGATACGCTTATTAGGCTCATCAGACTGGTCTGCTATTTTAAAAGGGCTTGCAACAACAGTTCTGGATCCATGTTTAAACATAATAGTTTCTATAGGAGGATGACTAGATATGACTTCAGATTGGTCTAACTTTACCCATTTTTCTTTAGTTATTGTTTTTAACTCAGTAGGGCTATACCGGCTTTCTACAAAATCAAGATAAAACATCTCTTTTTTCTCAGATCTCATATAGGTTTTCCATTCAGTGAATATTATTTGTCTTATATTGGCATCAGGAATCATTTGGTGATATATCTATCTTCTAGATTTATTAACAGGGTCATGCAAATGTTTATCTAAAGCTTTCCAATTAATTTTAAACGGCTCAATTCTTTTGAGGACGCTTAATTGTTTATCTATCTCATACATATGGGCTGCCGCTATTTCACTGGCTAAAAAATCAGATTGAGTAGGCGATGTAGGAGGAGACTCAGGCTTGGATTCATGTGTAGGTGGAGTATAGCAGGGATGACTTACTTGGGCCTTTTTTCTTAAAGATTCTAATTTTAAATCAATTAAGGCTCTTTCCATTTCTAAATCTCTTTCTTGTATTGAGGAAGAAGCAGATGAATTTCTAGCAGGTTCATGCCTCTTAGATGGACTAGGTGTAGGTAATTGCTGTAAATGAACATTAGACTTAGGTTGATTACCAAAATTAATTTTAACAGTGCCATCTAAATATTGCTGTATGTAGTCTAAGTTATTTAAGCTACGCTGTATAGGGGCAGGTTGGGATTCAGTAACTAAAGTCCAATCTCTAGGCAAATTAATCTCAGACCATTTAATTGTATGAGGAATACTTATATTAGCATCAGGTGTACGACTTTGTATTAGTAATGTGTGATCTCTAGGACTCTTATTCAGGGCTTGAAAATTCATATTTGTACCGGTAACTTTATAATATATTCTGTAAATCAAAGCTATAGGTTGGGTACCTGGTAAAACATTATAACCGGAAGTCTTAATATTTAGAGTTAAAGTTTTAAGAATATGGGGATCATTTAAGCTTATTGTAAAATTAGGATAACAATCAAAATGTACTGGACCATTACAAAGGCTTGACTCAATCATACCAAGCACAGAATCATTGAATACAGTAAATCTAGCATCACGTAAGCAAAGTAAAATAGAAGCTTGTAATCCTAATCTAGTTAATGGCTTAGCAGCAACTTGAACAAGACCGATATGCAAGAAATTATTTCCATCATGCTTATGTTTTTTAATGGCATCTAGATTGAGTAATTGACAAGACTCATGTTCTTTACTTAAAGCATATACTTGTTCTACAGTCTTTACATGTGTAGTTTGTATTAAATGTACTTAGTGACCATTTTTTCCTATATATATTTTTATCAGGTACTTTAGGTATATTCCAGTCTCTAAAATCTAGCTGTTCATTATCATTATTAGAATTATACTCAAAATGTTCTTCATTTACAATCTCAGGTAGGCGACCTATAGTGGTTCTAGAGCTGCTCGAACTACAAGAATTTGTTCTAAAGAGGCGACTCATAATACTCAAGTGTATGGGGTTGGAAGAGTGAAGAAGAAGATAAATAGTGACTTCTAAATCTTGCTGTTTATCCTAAAAGAAACCTATCAGTAACCTCCCTAGCTCTCTGTCTCCTGCCCACCACTTCGTGCCTCACCTGGGACTTATCGTTTGGAAAAAGGACTCACGGGTCAGACCTTAAGGGAGAAAACCAAAAAGGAACTTGAAGGATAAAAGAAAAAGAAGAAGAAACCAAGAACTTCAACTCAGAAATCCTAAACCAGCCACTTGGGTTGGATGAGTTGCAACTTAGACAGAATTCTCACAACTCTTACGGCTCTGATACCAGAAGGGGTCTAGAACCAGAAAGGATTAGCATATATGGTTAGGAAACAAACATAATAGAAAAGTCGCAGTTTATGCATAAATCTTATTAAAGAATAAACAAATGTTGAATGTATAAAAAATAATGAATGTATGAACATAATGATATATTTTAAAATACTTCAAATTTTATAAAGACCTGACACTTATAACATTTTACCTTACTCATGTCCCCCCAAATAAACAATGTCAAACGGGTACTTAAGCTGAAAACAAAAAGGTAAAGGCAAACACTATTATTGTAGAAAATAGTTGAATTATATCGATACGCATCTCGATATCCTGTGTCGATACGATCAATATTGTCTCATTATTGTGATAGGCAACAGGCTTAGATTGATATGACAAAATTACACAACTGCTTTCTCTTTAATTAGTGTTCATAATCCAGCGAATACATCATCCTAATCGTCTTGCCTACAAACAAAACCAACGGCTTTAGTTTCAAATGATCAAGGTATGGTGAAGTAAGAAATGAAGGTAAAGTAAAATAATTGCTTATTTTGTAGGGATTAGAAAAGATAAGTTTCTTTCGCGACTAATCTATTTTCTACTTTCAACTTGGGCAATGCTTGAGAGATTGCCTTTACTTCTTCCTTCTATATGCCTTAAATTTAGCAAGTTTCCAATCCAAACCATCAATCTGTACTAATTTCCTGCAGGGATACAAGTATTGTGGTATTCTGATACCACCGTGAATTCTCAGGTCCAAGTGATCTGCACTGGCATATATCAGCAATATTATAAATAAAAAAACAAAAACAAAATAACTTTTACGGTATTCTTCATTAATTTTGAAATATTATTTGATGGTGTTTCATTGGATAAATGCTCTGCTTGCATTTTTTTAATACTTGTTTGGGAAACATTATTTCTTTATGTTGTTTCCAAATGCAGAAGGAAGGATATCATACGTGTGATCGGGTAACACCAGTTTCTAAAATCTCCATGGCTCATGCAATTGATCAGACAGCATGGCCAACACCCAAAAGCCTTCATATGAAATTAATGGAGATAAGAGGCTGAAAACAGTAGTTCCAGTCCAAATGATTGAGGCAGATTTAATTATTAAACAATACCATGATATACTATTCTATACCAACTACTCCACGCCCCACATAATAATGTCCAGCCCACAGTTATTATTAATCCTGGTTTTTGTTTTTCAATTATTTTTTCCCTAAGCAGTATACAATGAATAATTCATTGGTTGAAATGAAAGGATGATATATATTTTTTTTTTTTTGGTTTGAACCACGAGGTGGTCCTGGATGGGCCCCAACTATGGGTGGCACTTTTAAGCCTTAACCACAACCCAGACTAATCCCCGCTCACACCGGGTCGGCCCGTAAGGGGTAAAGTGCTGGCCAAAGTGGTGACTCCATACGAGAATTCATCTTTGTCTTTTGATCCTTATGAAGTACTAGGTTATGTCTTTGTTTTTTAAAATTTAAGAGGGGGTGGGGTCTTTCTTACATATCAACCTTCTCCAACAAATTATAACCCTACTCCGTTGAATCTTTTATCGTCGCAGAATCCTAAAACTTGTTATGTCTTAAAACTGTATAGTGTGTAAAATTAAAGCTCCTTATGTCTTATTTATAAACTTAAAGAAATAAAAATAATGAAATACTACTGATATACGGAGAGTCATAAGTAAATTGGATATTCTAGCTACCTGGATTGTCGATACACTACTGATAATATGTCGGCACCATTGTCACTAATATAACATACCGACATTTTATCTAGTCAAAATGTCAATATCCCATCAACAATACAATCTATAATTAAAAACCAAATATTGCACAAAGAATTCATGTGCTACCATTTATTATAGTCACCCAAAATAAAAAAATATATATATATATATATATATATATATATAAACAATGATGATATTTTGTTGAATCTTGCGACTATAATTAATAAGTGAATACAATGCATTTGGATTTTTCCAGTGAAATTGAAGATAAGAAGTAGGTTGGTTGGTCTAAAACTAGAGTTGCAAGTGCCCTTATGCTAAAAAAGAGTTTTAAAGTGCCAAATGATTGATTTGATCAGTACCATTGGGGGTCAGGCATTAGGTGAGTTGGGAGAGAAGAATTCTTGGTAGCTGCTATAGGGAGGGAGGGAGGCCTGCAAGAGGAGAGAGTGCATGTGAATGCCATGTGAAGACAATTAATTTTTGAACAAACTCCACCTTCCCTATCAAATACTTAAACATACAATACTTCATATGATAATGGGAACCAAACAAGAAACCCATGTGATTAATCATTGACCTCAAAACAATGCATATAGGCATATAAAAATCCCAAACCAGGAAATGATTCTGGGGAAGAAGTTTAAACACTGTTTGTTAAAATAATGCCTTAAAAAGGGTATCTAAATCCCAATACAAAGGACAAGGATTAAGTTATGCCTTCAGATTAATTAACCAAACAAATCAATCAAGGGTGTTGATTTTTCCACTTTCTTTTTGTCCACTTACACTCTTTTTGTTTTTTTTAAAATACTTTTCACTATAACATACAAAGGAGTGTGAGAGGACAAAAGAGAAGTGGGAACATACAATTTCCAACAAAGGGAGTGTAAGCGAACAAAAGATGAGTGAGAAAATTAACTCCCTTAATCAAACGAGGTAAACTTTCACTCTTAAGTGGCTTGTCTACTTTGTTAAGCCAACTCCTCCTAGCCGAGAAGCCAGCAGTTCATCATTTTAAGACATATACCTAACTCATTAATATTTGTTACTTAACATATAAAAGGTCACATTCAGCTAATCTGAAAATCATGAATGAAGTGAGTTTGGCCACATACACAGAAAAAGGCATCAGATAAAACCCAAATGCATGCCATAAATGTTTATTTATGTGTAAATATCCATGAATTCCTTCCTGTTCAAGCAACAGTTGCGGGGGTATTGGAGTTTGGGCCATATCTTGCCATCAACCCACAAACAATATCAGTTGGAATTTGGAAATAACATTGTGGCCACTAGAATTGCCGGACATCTACCAGACAACTACTCAAAACGTCCGGTTTCATGACAAGGACTTTGTCTGGCCACAGTTTTTGGGCAACTGGGGCTCTGTTCAACTTGGGCAACCCCACATGCTTGCCCATGGCTTGTTCATAGACCTTTTGGGACTCCGAGGGGACGTTTGGTTAGTGAAAAAAGGAGCTTGGAAATGGAAAATCATTTCATTTCTCATACTTAGTAAATACGGGCTTATAAATGTTGCGATTGAATATACTACTAGTTATTTTATGCATGAAGTTGAAGGACAACTCACATGAAGCAAACCAAATTCTAGGTGTAGGTAATATATTGCTTCCTCTTGCATTATAAATTGGGTAGGGGTTTTATTCGGATTACATGGTTGATCGTGATTCATCTATAAATTATGCCTTTCTTCTTTGGTTCAAAAATTCAAAAAATATATTTATTTATTAATTAAACATTGATCCCCACAAACAAAGAGTGTTGATTTCCAAATTTCTTCTGGATTAGCTCCTTCAATAGAAGAAGGTTCCAAAACTATTTTTAGCAGCTCATGGATGTCGTGAAGCATTGTGAGGACAAGATATAATATATATATATATACTTGGAAATTGGCATGGATGGATTAATTCAAGGGAGTTTCAAAGAGATAGTGGGTGGATTTTATCCGATATGAAATATACTTGGAAATTTATTAAGAAAAGGAAAGAGAAAGAGAGAACCAATATGACTAAATTGATAGATATTGTTTTCAACTTAACTACATGTATAGTTCGACATGTGTGGAGTTTTATACAAAATAACTTGATGTTATTAATAATTTAATAATTTAATATATGTTTTATTTTATTTTATGAAGTTTTCAATGTGGAATTCACAATTTTTAACACCAACGACTACGTAATGCAATTTTTTATTATATAGAATTCCTTAAGTAGGGAAATCCAAATACTGTAAAGATGCTACAAATGCAAAAACAAACTAACCTATTTGATCATTTTTCTCAAACAATCAAGAGATCATCCCTATGTACACAAGCATCCAATCGAACTATACAACGTGATTGTCATATGTTATGTTGTAATATTGATATTGTTTCCAACTTAATCACCTACAAAGCCTAATAGGTGTGGAGTTTTATCATGAAAGGTCTTGGTTACATTAGTAGTGAAACCATTCATTATATATTATATTTCATTTAGTCAAGTTTCTGATGTGGGACTTATATTCTTCAACAATACGTCAACAAGGTGGCGTACATACATTGAACTGTAGAAATAATCTGTACAAAGGATCAAAACCAAAGTTAATTGTCCTCATTAATTGTGACGTTTCCCTTTTATAGACATGTGCATTCTAATCTTCTAGGTTGGGATTTAGTCCCTTTAGCTAGCTATACGAGAACCCAACTAGTTCACCATTCAAATCTTATAAGTTGCGTGGCAATATGGCTGCCTAACATTGCTTACGATGTACAAATCCATGATTAAATCTTCATAAGATTTCTTGAACTTATGTTTTTCAATCAATGGTTCCAATTATTGATACAAGGACTAGTAGGATCAAACTCCAATTAGTAGTAGGTAGTCCGTCACTTGATATCTAAAGATTTAGCAAATTATTATTAAGGGATGGTGGACATATATGATTAACATCAACAAATTGTGATTATCTCTTTCGCTTTTCTGCTTAATTTTGCATTGTTGATTATCACTGACTTTGTACTTGACGAGAGATCAAATTTAATGATATTGTGAATTATTACTTTAAATTACGGAGACGAGAATTCCAACTCATCAAGTGAAGAGAACAAACACACTAACCTAGCCAACTAACTTAATACAAATCTCTCCAAGTAAAGATCATATTGAATTAACATGTTAATAACCTTACAACCACTTAAAATGCTAATCGAAAAGGAAAATAAAAATCTGATTTGACAATTTATGTCATATCAGAGTCTGTGTGTGAATAATAAGAGAAAACCCTTTTGAAAAGGTTTCTTTCGTTGGACAGAATGATGAAAATAACGTGTCATCATGACTATGTTAAGAATGGTATCTTGTAATTACTATGGATAAGATGGTTGACAGAATATGGAAAGCATGACCCCTGTCCGGTGAGTGAAAATAGGGCAAATGAAATGGTTTGCCTGAATTTTCACCTCTGTAATTCTAATATGTGGAGATATCTCAAATACGAAAAGGATTAAAAGATATCTCAAATACGAATTCTTCATGTCATGTAATTAAAGAGAAAAAAGAAGGAAATCTTAAATTTACTTCGGTTTTCGAATTGAATGGCAGGTTAACAAGTAAATTGACTTAAACCTATATAAAAGAACAAAAAATTACCCTTTTGGTAATGCCATTTGTGTATTGTCCCTTGTTACTAAATTTACGAAATGGTAAATTTACACAAGTTTTTGTTATTGTTTTGGTCGCAAGATATGTAACAAAATTTAGCAAGCAACTTTGTGCGCCCCTTGTTTTTGCCTCTTCAATGAGTTGTCTCATTCATTCGCACGTTATTATCGTGCAGATGCTATTGTAAACAGGCAGGAAAGCAGGGAGGGGTAATACAAAATACATGGCGTCCGCACGATAATAACTTCCAGATGTCTGCATATGAGAATTTCTGTATATATATATATATATACAGAGAGTTTTTGTTGAGAATCCTTCAAATAAGTTTATTTGAGGGACACCCTTATATAGCTCATTCCCCATAGTATTTCTTTAATCTAAACCATCTATTTTGCATATATTCATTCAAAGACCATTTCTACAAAAAATTACTTGAATCAGATATCATTTGACCATTTAATTAAATTATTGAAATTTAAGTACTTTCTTGAAGCACCGTACTTATTGATTTTGATGGTCTCAATTAGATGTCTTCATGATTTTCAATTTTTTTGATTTTTTTGCAAGGATGATCTATGAATGAAAACTTGAAAATTAGACAGTTAGGATCATTGAAAAAAATTCGTATGGTACCCTAAAGGACGTCCCTCAAATAATTTGAGAGATCCCTCAATAAAAGGAGACTATATATATATATACTAGCAGACAAATACTGAACTCTCCAGTTAAAATAATCTTGAACATCACTTTCCTTTTGGAGGAAAACCCTTCAAATTATTAATCCATGCCCACTGTAAGTGACCACTTACAATCCAATACGTGGGCTGAGTTAGTGAACCCACAAGCCAAATCAAGTCAACATTACTACACATGACAAAACTCCACTGTGGATGGAAGGTGATGGCAAGTTTGCAGCATGAGAAGATGAGAGCTTCAAAAACCCCACAAGAAAAAATAAAGATGTGAAAAATCTTAATCATAGATTGCTTCGACATCTGGACAAAAATCATAGATTGCTTCCTTCTTAATGATGCCATGACACAGTTGCATTGCATCATCACCAACCCAAAAAAAAAAAAAAAAAAAAAGAAGAAGAAAAATTGTCGAGAGAGAGGAGCAAGTTTTGTAATGCAGTGCCAAAGAGCATGTCAACAAATGCATCCCATTCTTTTTGGGATTTGCTGGGCGGAGAAAACAGCAGCACTTGTGAATTTTGAGCACATGAGCATACCTTCTCTCCTCTGTTTACACTTGAAAGAAAAAAGGAGGACAAAGTTGTTTGAATTATTGCAATAACTAATGGCTACATAGTGATTAAGTGTTCAAGTTTCATCTTAATTATCCCTGGCTAATTGCCATGTCACATTTCAGCTGTCATGACCAGAGGATGAAAGGAGAGGAAAATATTTCTCATTTCATTTCCATAAGAATGTCCAAGGAGGGAGGGCAGTGTGTAGGGCAAAACCTACAATTATAACCCCTAATAATGCACATCTTGATCAATCATTGGCTGTTGAACCACCCAAGGCCTGTTTGGTCAACAAAGCACGGTAGCGATGTTGGCTTTATTACTATAGTAAATGAAAGTCAGAAGGTCAGCAGTTAAGTCAACACATTCATAGAACAAAGATAACCAAACAAACTACCCAAAGCCAAAGCTTTAGCCAAAAGCTAGACAGAGCTAAGGCAAGCCACATTCACTACAAGCCATTTCAACCGAAAGTAACTGTCACTAAAACTACCAAAAAGTAAGAAATTTATATTATATAGAAAGAGTTATATCAGCGTCAGTCGTGTTATATTATATAAAAGAGTTATACTAGCGTCAGTTGTGCGAGGACTCTAAAATGCACGACTTCATCATAATCGTTGTGGAGAGGTTTGTGGGGGGGGGGGGGGGGGGGGATAGGAATTAAGTATTTGCATATGATAGAAAGGGCCAACCCTGAGGACCCCCCGAGCACTCTTGTCTCATTTCCCACTGCCCCATGTCCCTTAGAACATGGAGGAAATTATGGCAGTTTTCTCCACCCTCACCTTATAAGAGCGATCTCTCCCCTCTCTGTTTTGTCTCTCTCACCCTCCTAAATTTCCAATAACCATAACCAATCAAAAAGAAAAAGAAAATCCCAACCATAAAAGCTCTCATACAACATCCAACCATAAAAGCTTTCATACAATACATCAAACACTTGTTAGTTCTTGAAGCAACAATAGCATCCTTACCAAGTGAGCAACACCACATCAAAAGAAAAACAAAAGAAATGAAAAAAAACCCACTTTCCACTCCATCACTGCAATAAAATCCAACTACAAAAACATCCATATAATCTGCAATACCTTGTTCATCACCTTTCTTGAATCCTTTTGGCACTTAAGGAAAAAAAAGAATATTCATCTCTCAGAGATTGCTAATTCAGCAAAGCAGAGATCAAAAGAAGAAAAACAAAAATGGAGATTGAGCAGGTAAAGTGTGAGTGCTGTGGACTCAAAGAGGATTGCACACAAGACTACATCAGTCAAGTGAAGGCCAAATTTGAAGGGAAATGGTTATGTGGTTTGTGCTCAGAAGCAGTTAGAGATGAGGTTAGCAAAGGCAGCAACAAGTCATTTGGTATGGAAGAAGCTGTGAGAGCTCACATGTCATTTTGTGGCAAATTCAAATCCAACCCTGCAGTTAGAGTAGCAGATGGGATGAGGCAGATGCTTCGGAGAAGATCAGACATGTCCTCATCACCATCTTCTTCCTCACCAAAGAAGTATACAAGATCAGCAAGCACATCCCAAGTGGGTGATTCTTCTTCTTTCTCATTGTACTAATTGGAATCAGAGGAGGTGGCAATGGCATCTGTTTCTTGGTTGGAATAATTATATTATATATATGAAGGTAGTTAATTTCATGGCTTATGAGTTATGTTTCTCTCACTCAATCTTTAGACTCTAAGTCTTGTACAGGGGGATTTTTTATTCCTAGTTTTGCTTTATCATGTTCCATTTGATATGGGGTATGTTTCACTCTTCTTTTCTTGGTCAGAGAGATTAAAACTGCCAAAATGAATGAGGAAACTAAATCCATCATCCTTCTTTTTCTTTAGTAAATTAATTTCCAAAACACCAGATAAATAAACCCTTTTTTTCTTCTCCCTTTTAACTTTGTTTTACAAGAGACAGCCTGAGTTTTCTCTTTTTGACTTTTTTCTTCTCATTCTGCTTTTCTTAAAGCATCATGATATTCTTTTGATGACTTAAAAGTTGTTTCAAGATAGAATTCCATTCACTGTTTTACAAGAGAGCTTTGTTTTACCTTGCCAGTTAAATAAACTTGTTTAGACATCAACAAAGCTTGAAGTGGTTTGGAAGAATGTAGAATGATTGGGCTTGAAATGCTTCTTGATGTAGAAGATATATATTTCCCCTGGGGATTTATGAAACCAATAACTAAGGAAGAGAATATCTGGTCTTTATCCATTATTTAAATGAATTGCAACAATTATGGGTCAACTTCCCACTCCACTAGAAAGGACTAATTGATTGACAAAATATGATCCATTAGCCTCAATATATTACCTAATGCATGACTTTTCCCAATATAATTAATAAGTGGTTGTGGAAGATAATTTCTACAATCTTATATACTAACCATCATCCAATCACAAACGTGAATAATTGATTGGCAATTAATTAATCAACAATTCTCGGTTGTTAATACGTGTGCGAATGTGTGTGAGTTTGGTACGAGACAGATGTGTGAAACACAAAATGAAAGTTGATATATTTTAAAAATTAAAATACATATTTTGACGGAGAATATTGACGCATAACATTGACACCCTAATCAAAATTCCCTAGTTCATTGTGGGCAGATTTTTTCACTAGGTCTGGTCCATGTGATCTGTTACCGTGCTTTTTGTGACGTACTGTTTTTTATTTTTATTTTAGTAAAGCATTAGAAGATGCCATTGCCATGTGTGACCTGAATTGTCAATGCCTGCTACGACTCATGAAGAAGCATCATGTCATGAATCAATCCGATTCCAAAAGTTTTGTGTGACGTGCAAGAAACCGTAGAAATCTAGTCTCAGAGTAGAACTTGTACACCTCAACCACAGATCCTCAGATATATGCCTGCTTAATTATCTAGGAATTTCAATTCCAGCACATTCTATTTACCCAAAACTCAACCAACACGAGCAAGATGCAGGTCCCCATCTTGTAGCAGCATTTTCTCGAGAAAGATTAGTCAAACTTTGCACATGCTTTCTATTAAATACATGAAGAAGGAAAAGAAAATGAATTGTGAAAATAGATTTTTATTTTTTATTTTTTAATATAAGCGATAGTCTAAACTATAGGAAATGGAGATTTCACACACACAAACACAACTATGATGTCGTGGGATTCTTATTAAAAAAGCAAATAGCACACCTACTTTTTGGAGGATGAAGGAAAAGCACAAGAGACAAGTTAACCGAGCATCTTGTTTTCCTTTATTAAAATGGCTATAGATATAGATGGACATTAAAGGAGAAATAAACTAAAACAAGCACATAATAATGCTCATGTTATAACAAAATTAACTCTGATGCTCGTGTTAATGTTAAATATTATACCATTTGCACTGATTCCTATAGGAGTATACAATAAGCATTATGCCTAACTTATGCCTAGCATATTCACTTGATATAAATAGGAATATGAGGAATTAGTAAACAGTTGATTGTTGAGACAAAATTATTTAAGATAAGTAAATATAACTAATTAGTATTTATTAAGCAATTTATGAAATTAATTAAAATACTTAAATACTAATTATTCATTAAATAAAGAATAATTAAAACATAAATAATAATTAATATAATTAAATGAGGTTAAGTTAACTTAACTGCAAATATTAAACTAAACAAACTATATAAAAAATAAAAATAAAAAAGTCCACAAATAATTTTAAATCATTAATTACTATTTATTAAGTGATTGATTAAATTAGTAAAATATTTAAATACTAATTATTCATTAAATAAATAATAATTAAAGTAATTTAAAAAGGCTAAAGTATTGTTTAATTTTTAAAAAAAACCATTTTGTACAATATAGCCGCGCGGCTATACAGTTAAAATATTCAAATATATTTACATCACGTATGGCCGCGTGGCTATACGTTTAAAATATTTAAATATTGTTTGGGCGGGGGGGCGATACTATTATCAGCCGTTCGGCTATACGTTTTAGTATTAATGTGTTTACAACAGTATAGCCGCTCGGCTATACGAATTAAATATATTCGAGTATTTTAAACGTATAGCCGCGCGGCTGGACTTTACAAAATGGTTTTCTTTTTTGTAATTAAGTAATACTTTAGCCTTTTAATTAGTAATTATGTTTTAATTATTATTTCTTTAGTGAATAATTAATATTTAAATATTTTACTAATTTAATCAAACTTAATAACTAGTAATTAATTATTTTAAATTATTTTGTGGACTTTATTTTTTTAAATTTTTATAATAAAAAATAAGTTTTTTTAGTTTAATAATTTTTAATTAATATTTTAGCCTTATTTAATTATATTAATTATTCTTTATTTAATGAATAATTAGTATTTAAGTATTTTAATTAATTTCATAAATTACTTAATAAATCCTAATTAATTATATTCAGTTATCTTAAATAATTTTACAAAGTGCTTTTATTTTCTTTAAAAAAATAATTTATGAGTTGATTTTGCATAAGTTATACATGAGCTAGTGTGTGTAATTATTGCTGTTATTTATGAATAAGGGATAGTTTGCTCATATTATCTGAAATGAAGTAAATATGGCTCTTCATAATTTACTTTGCTTACCTATATGGTAATTTGAAAAGCCATATAGGTAACTTTACTTCTTATACTTAAAAAAAAAAAAAAATCGTATCTGACCAATGCCATATATGACCGTTGGGGATTTTGAAATTTAAAACCCATATCTTCCCCGCACAGTAAGCATTGAACAACACTAAAAGACCATGTCGTCTAAGAAACCAAGTCACTCTCCTAAACCCCGAAGCACCCAAGCAGCCATGAAAACCGTCCTCTCATCTTCGTCAACCACGACGACCACAACATCATCCTCAGTGAGATCGAGCACCACCACCGCCTCCATGGAAGACGACCGATCTGAAAATCGTGACAGCTGCTACTACCCAGGATGCAGAAAAGACGCCAACTGCAAGTGTGATATGTGCTTGGCCAGCATCAATGCCACTCTTGATCTCATGCCTTTTAGCTCCCAGAAAAGCACACTCACCAAGTTCTCAGCTTCAAGGCCCAAGACCAACCGCAGTGTTGAACTCACTCCCATCTCTTTTGATGCTTCGGTTTTGTCCACACCCAGATCAAACTCTCCTCAGATTCCGAAGTCCCCGGGTCGTAAATCGTCTGCAAGATTGAAAGTGAAGGAAAAGATTAAGAAGAGGGAGAGAAATTGGGGTTTTGGGTGTGATTTTTGGAGAATGATTTTGGGTTTAAGCTTGGTTTATTTTGCTGTGAGTGGAGTTTCTAATCTGGTCTCTGGGGCTTTGAAATCTATTCTGTCACCTGAGATGGTGAGAAATGTTGGTGAAAAATCTTGGGTTGTGGATGATTTGAATGGGAGGCTGAGGTTCTTGCAGAAAGAGGTGCAGGGTCTTGTTCAAGGAAAGGTTTCAAATTGCAGCTATTCTAATTCCATGTGGGAAATTAGTCAGGTGCGTGGTAATCAAACTTCTTCTGTTTCTTTCTTTCTTTTGAAGTAAATTTTTTTCAGCTTATTTGGTTCAACCCTTTTGGTAAAAACTTGAAATTTCTGATCTGTTAGGATGGTTTGCTTCTGAGCTCACATTGCATATTATATAAATCTGCAATTGAGGAGGTGAGCGTATGGGGATGGCCTTTGCAGACCGCAGGGTTGCTCACAAGTGGATTTTCTTCCCGGTCTTTCACAATCTTATCCGGCAGAGTCACAGAGGTAAAGCTGAAAACTTTGTTGCTAGATCATTTCTATTAGCCTTAGTATGGTCAGCCCTTGAGATGTTTTTTCAGTTTTGTGTCATGATGTACAAACATATGCTACTTCCTTACCCCCATTGTCGATGTTGTTGAGAAGTGGTCGGATGGAAAGCTTGGCTATGTGATTCGAAAGGCAAACACTTCCTGGGTGCAGAAAAATTGGGGTGCCTCAGCTGTGCAGTTAGATCCGAATACATGGATTCTTGAGTACCAGTGGAGCTCAACATTTGATGGCCAAAGATTGGTTTCAGCTGCAGTAGCCTTTTTGAAGAATAGGATGTCAAGAATGCTTGGAAGTATGAAGCAGAAGTTTTGGCTCTGCTCTACTTTTGGAAACAACCAGTACCTTCAAACTACTGCAGGATATAACATCAAAATCCCAACCTAAAGAGAATCAGTGGACATCGGAGGTGCAATGTCTTCTCTCAGCAGATATCCAGATCTCATATCTTGTGAGAAGCTTAAAAAAGAAATTTCCCCATGTGTTCTGTGGTTTTCTGGAACCTCTTGACTTAATTATTAATTGTTGCTTTCCTGTATATGTTGCCTAACAATGTAATGTAATCAGGAAATTGTTGCTTTCCTGATATTGATTAACTAGCAAGAAACTAGCTTCTGTGTGGCTCTATGAATCCAGATAGTATCTCAAATTGTTCTAAACGAAATATCTTGAACATGGCTCAAAATAATGACTTGTTGCTTAAGAGTTTTACCTTACCAAGTCATTTGAAACTATTGCATTTGTAAGTTTCTCCTTGTGCTGTTGCACCTGCAAATTGCCAGAAAATACAATTCTAGGGAAGTGTCCGTAACTATTAGAGGCCATGCACACATTAATCAATCAAAAAGTAGTCACCAGCAAGAACATTAGACCAAATCCTCGGGCTACTTTTCTTCTAAATTTTATATTAGAAGTTTTTTTAGCACCAACATTTTCATTATTGACATTTTAATTTCAAATAAATTATTAATTAAGTACACTGATTTAATATCAACAAATAATACATTACCAATAGTCTTTACAAGAACAGAAACCATGTTTGTAGTGGTGAAACCTAGTCCTATCTCTGACAATAATCTCTCTCTCATAGACTTTTGAAGCGAACTTCATGAAAGCATGGCAGTCTTCACAGATCCTGAGATTCTTAACTATGCGAATGCTAGAACCTTTCGTTTTACTTATCAAACCATAAGAAAGAGCCAACTTCTCACTGTGCAAGAGAATGGCCTCCTTCTTTTCTTCCTCTTCTAAATCAACCAAAACGCATGATGTGTTGGGAGTATAACCAGCCCGCTTTAGCTCACTGACTACCTCATCTAATTTTTTATAGATCTGATCTGCTTGTTTATGACTTCTATCCGCCATTAAAAACTCATGTACCTCATTTTTTAGCTCTATCCTGCTATATCCCCTCTCCTTAGAGATATCACTATTTTTCATTTTCTTCCTCACCATTCCAACATCTTCCCATCTTCTTTGTTTTGCATAAATATTTGATAAGGCCACAAGGGCTCCATCATGCTCTGGTTCCATCTCAAGAAGCTGTTTTGCAGCAAATTCTCCCAATTCCATCTCACCATGAATCTGACAAGCAGCCATCAAAGATCCCCAGATGACAACATTTGGTGCAAACGGCATTGACTCTATAACCTCAAGAGCTTCTGTCAGGAGACCAGCACGACCACAGAGGTCAACCATGCAACCATAGTGCTCATGTTTCAGAGTGATGTTGTATTCATTGATCATCAATTCAAAGATTTTTCTTCCCTCCTCAACTAACCCTGCATGGCTACAAGCATAAAGCACGCCCACAAATGTAATCCCATTGGGCTCAACATTCTCATCTTTCATTTGATTGAAGAAGTTTAGTGCATTACTAGCATCCCCATGCATGGCAAAGGCGGTAATCATAGTGGTCCAAGATATTACGTTTCTTCTTCTCATTTTCTCAAATACCTCTTTTGCTCTTTCCAAGCTCCCACATTTGGCATACATATCAATGAGGGCATTGTTGACAGACAAAACTCTGCCAAATCCATTCTTGCCAACATATAAATGGACCCACTTGGCTTGATCCAGTGCACCCAGATGACCACAAGCTGAAATGACACTCAACATGGTGACCTGATCAGGTCTTACTCCTGAAACTTCCATTTCATTGAACAATCTAAGAGCCTCTTGAGGTCGATCACTGTCAGCATAACCAGATATCATAGCACTCCAACACACCAAGTCCTTCTCAACAATTTGGTTAAAAATTAAACGTGCATCCTCAACCCGCCCTAGTTTTGAATACCCAGAAACCATGGCAGTTGCAACTACGAAATCTTTTGGTGATGTCTTATCAAACAATTGCTGAGCCAAATCCATAGAGCCACTACCTGCATACATGGTGACAAGAGCGCTTCGTAAATGAGAGTCAACCACGATATCATTCTCCTTAATGAAGTCATGGATTGCTTTCCCGTAAGTTAACTTTCCAGCGCGACCGCAAGCAGAAAGAATGGCAGAAAGAATCATCTCATCTGGGTCTGGCTCCATGTTAGAGTTCTTCATCTTTTCAAAGAGGTAAAATGCTGTGTCAAAAAGGCCGCTCTGACAGTACCTGTTTGTAAATGTCACAGGTCAAATGAAAGAGATGAACTTTCAATTCTAATGAATGATTGAAACAATCTAGAGCTGAAAATCATGCCAAAAATTGTTTTCCCGTTAAGTGAACACTTAATTCTTGATACTGGGCTCCTTAAGATCAAAACTTCAAACTTCTTTTGGGACTCTTGAAAACGTTAATACAGTAATTCTATCGCCTTCGGATGCCAATTTTTTTTTTTAATAACTTGAAACATTAGAACGAAACCATACCCATTAATCATAATACTCCACGCAACGACATCTCGGCAAGACATTTTATCAAACACCAAGCGTGCCTCCATAATCCTCTCACAAGCCGCATACATTCTAACCAACGCCGTCTCCACAAACGGGTCCGAATCAAAACCTAACTTCAAGGCGAGCCCATGAATCTCCACCCCTTCAGTTAAAGCCGAAGCTCTGGACACAGCCTTTAACAATGGCGGAAAGCTGAACCTATCCACAGCCACATCCTCCCTCCTCATCCTCTCATAAACCAAAAGCGCCTTATCAGGCTCGGCACGTCGCGAGAACTCACGCAGGAGCTTGTTGCACAAATGGGTTTGGGGTTTCGATATTTGGTTGAAGACTGAGAGAGGGTAGTGGAGGCTCGGCGAGAGGGTACAAGAGGAGAGAAGGAGATTGAAAAGAAGGTCGTCGGAGCGGTCAAGATTGGATTTTAGGATTTGGGCGTGGACTTGTTTGAGCTGTCTGAGGTTCTTGGAGGAGGATATGGCTGTGAAGAGGGTTGTGGGTGTGTTGGCATTTGGGTTCGGGTTCGCGTTTAGGTTTGGAGGGAGAGCTAGAGTGGTGTGGGGAAGGCTTACCATTGTGTTTGGGAAGTGAGAAAGTGAAGGAAAATGGTTTCTTGAGTGTTTACTCAAGGCTTCTTCGCCATTGATATTTCTTCAAAGTTCAAACCTTCAAAGTTACGGTGGTTGGTTTGAAGTTGGGGGATGATGGAAGAAAAACGGAGGGAAGCAGGAGGCACTTAGTTTATCTAATCGCATGACTACCAGAAAAACGACATGTCGTTTTGGAGTGTATAGCATACTATATACGGGAAAATACATTATGATCCGAAATCCCCAAAACAGCAAAATGGGTGAAGCTCTGTTCGAGCTGGAGCAACATTTCAGGTCCAAAAAGGTATGAAAATCCTCGAAACCCAAAGCCAATTCACGTTGGCCGAAACGGTAGCAAAAAAGCGCCCATTAATTGCTAACTTTGCTGTACATAATGTTTCAGGTCAATTTGACGCCTGAAGAAAGAACGCTTCTTTTAACTTGCAAGTCCAAGGCTGTCAGGGAGTTTACATTCGGAGGTCTTGCTGCTGCTACTGTTGCCTGGACAGGTCTCTCATTTGACATTTCTCTTCTTCTGATTTCTTGTGTTCTTTTTATAAAAAAATTTAAAATTTTATCTTCCAATTATGAGTTTCTATGTGTTTTAAATATTGGGAGGTCAGAGTTTTGCAATGCCATTGATTTCTCCAAAGCTTGTAATTGTATGATATAATAGTAGTGGTACAGGTGAACGAATTTTTATTATGAACCAATTTGACTTGCATTTTGAATTCACATTCAGGACGACCCACTTTTGATTTGGTCATTTTTAGTTAACAATTTGGATTGGTTTTGGATAGAGAACATGGGTTCACTAGTAGTTCGACTTCTCATTGTTCCATAGTTTTAAGGTAGTTAACATGAGATGTCTGCAGATTACTACACATAGATTCGAACACCTGTCAATAAATTCATGCGTATAATGTTTCAAGGCTGCTTGTTAGAAAACAAAGCTATAATGAAGGTTTACATGATCTGCACTACGTACAGTCTATTGAATCATGTGGGCTGCCCTGCTTGGAGAAGAGCAATCCATTGATACATCTGCTTTCTTGTTCTTTTTTTTTCCTCTTTCTTCTTTTTCTCATTTTCACTTTTTTATTGAAACAATTCAAGTGGAAAAGGATATCAGTTCCGCAATTGAAATTATATGGTTTAGAGAGTTCTACTGCTTACATATTTCCTGGTGCTTTTAAGAGTCATTTACCGTCTGCATATCAATAATGTACTGGATTTTTTTCATACTCATTCGAGTGATCGAGCTGGTGAAAAATATGGTAGGATTCTTTAATAAACAATTTTGTATATTTTTTCGCCGCCTTTAACTTAGGTTAAAAGATCATGGGTTCTTTTTTTGGGTCCTATAATGATTCAAGTTTTGTTTACTGTGAATATAGATTGCTATTACTTCTTTTTCATCATTTTCGTTTATTTCTGTGTTTCCTTTTTTTAACAATCTCAATTGCTTTATGGCAGCATCTTCAAAGCTGAATAAGCTTATTCGAATCAACCTTTCAGGAGGTGAATTAAACTATCTATCTATTTATCTATGATCTTAGCTATCCATCATTTCACATTTAAATCATGTTTTACTCTTCTGCAGGAGCTGCTGCTTTATTTGGACTGTGGAGATTCTCTAGATCCTTAGATTCATGTGTTAACCATATTCTTTCTCAGGATGGAAGTAGGATGCAGGCGGAGTTAGCAACTATGTATGTCACCTTACTTATTTTTAGGATTGTAATGAATTCACTCGGTGCAGTTTTCTAGGAAAACTTATTGTCTTCTGGCATTCATGAATAGACATGTTGGCAGGCCATGGTTACTGATCTAAGTTAGCCAAAGATCACTATGCATCACTTATTAGTTTAAGAAAATTTAAGTAGTTCGTTTTCCTCCTTTGATTATCAAATTCAAGTCAATATCATTCCGAAGTCTGGGAAGTAGCCCATTAATGGGAGTTGCACTGGGCTAAAAATCATCTTAAAGAAAAGGTTAAAAGTCAATGTTTTCAAAGAGCCTAGTTTATCCAGGTTTGTGGCCTAGCCAGTAGCCTGGAATGGATGCCGTTCATGTCACCCGTTATATTTTTGTTGCAATTAAATTTTTCTAAAGAGTGTAGATAAGAATCATAATCTAAATAACTCTCTTGGAAGTAGTTTTTTGTCTATTATGAGAGGTCATGGTATATTATTGTTGTTCTCATGCACTAGTTTTAAATTTAAATTAAGTCACCCTTGACTTGTAAAGTACAGTATGTAGAGAGTGTGACAAATAGACTACAGACTCATTTTACCGTTCAATATTGCCTTCCACCATCATCTTTTCCCGTAAGCTTCTTAAGTTGTAAATGTAATAAATAAGGGAGTGGTGCCCAAACCTGCTTAAAACTTCTGCTCTTTCACAGACATTGTCATTTACTCTACATGGTTAGATTCACGAAAAGCTTCATTTCTGCGTATAGCTATTGTCTGCCCTTCCATTACATCGTTGGCATTGTTTACTTGGATTTGTGTATGTAATTATCCGAGTACATATTACTGTACATCTATCCAGGCTAGAAAAAATGCATTTTAATATATGACCAATATATGCGCTCCCTTTACATCTTGGGATACTTGGATTTTTTATGTAATTATCAGAGTACATATGCTCCCTTTGAATTTTTGAACTATGAATTGTTATTCAAATGACAGAATGGTGAGGAAGTACCAGAATGATCCTTCTAGGATGCGGCTTATCTCTAAACAGTTCTACTCTGAGAAAGTTTTTGATGATGCTACCTCAGATCAACCAACAATAAGGTGGCGTTATCGGAATTATTTTAGTGATAACATTACCCATGGTCGAGAAACAAATGACAGCGACTTTTACAGCAACTCTCAAGGTGATTCGGACAAGGGTTCCCATGGTAACCAAAACACTACCTCTGGCAGTGATTCCCAACACACCCAAAATGTCTCTGACAAAAAATGGGTCAAATTTGATCCCAAACAAGTTCCTGTAAGAATACTTATCGAGTAATTTCTTTTCTTAGTAAAAATGGCCTTAAACTACTGATGAAAGTAGTTCTTAAAGTAATGATGGTAGTGCAGAAGAATGATTTGGAATTGAGGTATTGCTGAAACTTTGGAAATTACTCTTACTGACTCGGCATATGATAAAGGTCCCTTATAATACTGACTCAGCAATTTCTTATTGTAGACTGACTCGGCCTTTTCTTATTGTAGACGAACTCGGGTGTTGATTCAATGGTAGACCCGCTTGATTGTGTTTTTGGTAGTACAACAAGTGAGGAGATTCTTCTTCCGAGTACCTCCAGCAGTTCCCCGAAAGCACACACTCGTAACCGGAAAAGATCTCACCGTAGGCGTCGGATGCACCATCAAGAAGACTTACCGCACTACCAACAAACGTAACTGCGAGTTGAATGCAATTGAACAGTGGAGAAGATCAAAGGGGAGAGTTACACGGAATTAGAAATTGCTTTTTCCTAGTGTTTTGTGTGTTTGACAGCCTCCTTCAGGAAGAGCATCTTTATGAACTTTACAACTCTATCGGGCAAGTTACTGTCATTTACTTTTCACTGCTGTGTAATTATTGAAGAATCAAATAGTGAAGTTCCATCTGGGCTCGATAGGCACTTGTAAATGTAAGTGCTACTTCAATGGGCAAGAACAAAAATAAGTGGTTGGTTTGGAGATGCACATATCATATTTTCCCGTTAAGCACTTTATGTGTTCTTGCTTCCAGAGTAGTGGAAAGCTAGTAAGCATATATTAAGCCTTGGTAATATATTACCAAATGTCCCTAGTTTTAATGCGTTCACCCTCTAATTTTCAGGTTTAATTCAAATAAATTATTTTTTTTAAGGACAAAAAAAAAAAAATATATATATATTTATAATAGTATATATGGGCATTTTTGTCCATTTTTGCTTCTTTTAAAATTTTTCTCTCTCCTTTTGCGTTTTTCAAAATGTCCCGTATATGCTCGTTTCTTTTTTTTCTTTTTGCGAAATATACAATGAAAGGTACAGCAAGTAGTGTCTGCATCAGGCAGGACCTCCCCACGCGTTTGGCCATCTGAAACCAGACAAAATTTAATCCAAAACTTTGTAGAGATGATAAATTAAAGATAGTTTTGTTTTAGTTGGCCGCCCTTCGGGGAAGGATGAAGGAACCTTCATTCCGTGTCTTTATATAATTGCATTAAAGATGCATGTCGTGTCTCAAATTTTCTTGTATTTTCTATGATCTTTAAATTTTAAATTTTAAATTTTAAAACACGCTGAGTTGATGCATTTGAAATTTTGTAAAAAGCCAATTTTCAAACTATAAATTATCAATTAATTAATTAATTATGTAAGCAGCCACATAAATCTTTCTTTGCTTTGGTTTAGGGTTTTCTGTGACAAAAGTTCAATTTCTTTTCTCTAATTACCGTGTCCTACAAAGTCGAAAGTGCAACTCATGGTCATGACTTATTAGACCAGGCTGAAGGTGGACTGTAATTTCTAAGAAGGTGCCCTTTGAGAAGGCATGTGGCCCCATTCCCCCCCACCCCTTATTACAAATAATGAAATTGCAAGATATATATATATATATTGTCATGATTTTTCTGATTTTTAATTATATTAATTGTTGTTCTTGTAAGACCAAGGTTCATATTTTTATTACTATAGAAAATAAACCATTTTTATATTAATATTTTTATAACAATATATAAAAAATAAAAATAAATTAAATGAACCATACTTAAAAAGAAAAAAGAAAAATAGTTATCACAATATCTAAATGTCATAGGGAATCCCAAAACGCGTTCGCAAAGTTCCACATAAAAAGCCAAAATATTCAAAACGACACCCTAAATTGTGTCACGACTCTAGAGCTTAGAAAGTGACTTACGATTACTAAGAAACTACTTCCTATGTACGTGTATATTATTCTATAATATTATTGAAGGAATATATTTCTTTTCTTTTTTTCCTTATTTCCTCTTTTTCTATCAACACTCCTTCTTTAAATCAAAATATGAAATATACACTAGGAATAAAAGATGCTCTTGAATTTGCTCTTAAGAAGAGACATCAATTTTTTCAGAGAGTTCTATCTTTTGCTCTTTTACAGAGCCATTTTCTCTTCTCCCATTAAACCAAAAACAAAAATAAAATCCATAGTCATATGAACTGATACAAACAAAGGACCCACTAGTATAATGGTTTAGAATAATTTTCTTTAAGAAAAATGTTTTGAGTTCGAGTACTAGCATCTATATAGTGTATGTGAGTTTAATATATTATCGTCCCTTTCAACAGAAAAAATATTCACCAAAAAACAAAGAACTGATACAGTATTTGCCAAAAATAAAAGGTCTATTATTCATTCATTGCCTAAACCCACTTTGCTGCTTCCACATCCATGAGGCCATGACCCATTAACCATGCATATACTGACAACAACACCCAACCTTTGTATTTAAAAAGTAATAATATCAGACCTGTAAAGATTTCTTTGGTACAAAAAAAGCTATAAAATTTTGGATGGTCCAAAAAATAAAATGGCCAGAATTGTAATTTGGGCAAAGTCCAAGGATGAAACCCCAACCCTCCTTGCATTTTTTATATATATTTGCAGTGATTCGCCCTATGGGCTCTAGCCACTATGCATACCCAGAAAGGGAGATTTCATTGACAGCATTTGCCTTTGCCTTTGCAACAGCATTTCTTTTCCCATTCCTCCAAATTCTACATTAAAAAGAATTTTGCCTTTTCTGGGGACTCAATCTCTCACACAAACACAGATAGGGAAATTCAATTCAATTCAATTCATTTCAACCCAATTTCTAGGGTTAGGGTATTTCTTTTAGTTTCCCATCAAGTCTCATCCCAAAACAAGCAAAGCAAAGCAAACAAAACCCATATATACCCAAAACAAATTTTCCCACCAATCCTTTATGATTCTTTCTTTTCATAAAAACAACCACCCAATCAGGATTTTGATTCCCACCCAAGATTGGCCTTCCCTTTTCACAAGGGCATCTTTCATATTTCTATTAATCTTGTCTCAATCTCTCTCTTTCTTCTGCACCTCCACCACAGCCATTGAAGCCCAAGCCATGAAGGTCCACCCGATGCCCAAGAAGCGCAACATCACCATCCAATACAACTCAAGCAACCCACTTTCTGAAGCTGAGGCCCTTCTGGGTCTGACCCACAAGAAGCTCCGCCGCCTGCCTCATGTCTTCAGTCGGGTCCTGGAGCTTCCATTTCGCTCCGACGCCGAAGTTTTGGTCGAGGAGAACCCCGATTGCTTCCGATTTATCGCCGAAACAGATAACATCGGCGACGGCGTGAGGGCCCATACCGTCGAAATCTATCCGGGTGTGACCAAAATCGTGGTTCGGGAAAGTGGGTCGGCGGAATTGACATTGGACGAGCTTGAGCTCGACATGTGGAGGTTTCGGCTGCCCGAGTCGACTCGGCCCGAGTTGGCAAGCGCGGTTTTTGTCGATGGTGAGCTTATCGTGACGGTGCCGAAGGCCGAGGGGATCGAGAATTCGGACGGTGGAAATGGCGGTGGAGAGGTTTGGGGTGATGGAGATGGGAATGGGAATGGGGGTTTCAGAGGAGGTATGGGTAACCGCCTTGTGCTTGTACAGTAATGTATTCTCTCTTATTTTTTCTTCTTTTTTTTCTTTTGGGGGTTTATAATTTTAGTTGTTCCAATGAAGTTGAATTTAGCTTGCAACTTAAGCTTCTGAGGCTGTTGTTGATGGAACTAGTTGTTGTATGCTGTTCTTGTTGAATGAAGAAATGTTGGTTTTGGCAATGGTGGTATTTGAAATGGCTGGCCTTTAGATTCATTTAGCTCATTTGTGTTGCTTTTGCAGGTGCATGATGGTTTTTGGGTTCTGATCAGCATTTTTAATTATAGTGTACTTGAGTTTCTAGGCAAATAGTGCTTTGTGCTCACCTTTCTTTTTGTTTTCTTGGAGATTTACTTTGCCCTCATATTATATGAATCTCTTTTTGTGTTTTCTGAAAAGATTATTCATTCACCTACAGGATGAAAGAATGTCATTTTGAAGACACCAAATATTTTGTTCTCTTTATAATCTAAACTCTCAACTTATTCAACCTATCCCCTTCTTTACATGTTCTCAGTGATCAATGTTTAGCCTTAATTATGCTTTGGTTCTCTTATGACCTAGTTCTGGAGACTCTGCTATCCAATTGACTGTTTTTCTTGATTTTCAATTCCTTGAAAGAAAAAAATTTCATTTTAGAACTTTTGGTGGAAGTAAGTTATCTGCCCTTGTTGCATAAAAATTACCAGGAACCAATGCCTGCATTACTTCATGGTTAAGAATATATGCTTCTGGCCCACTTATTGGAACCATGGATGGTCCACTTGGTGGGTCTGTACATGGTCTACTGGTCAACCTAAAGGATCCATATACGGTTTTCTAATGTGAGCTGAAGTGATTTATTTTCCACGTTTGATAACCATTTCAATTTTAGTTTTTAGTTTTCATTTTTTGTGCTAAAGTATAGAAGAAAATGAGGGTGAGAATGAGGATGAGATTGAGAGAGAGGATGAGATGGAGGATGGGAGGGAGGAGTAACAAAAGTGAAACCAATTTCAAATAGATTTCAGTTTTTAGTTTTTGTTTTCACTTTTGTTACTCTTCCCTCCCATCCTTCCCTCTCATATTCCCTCTCAATCCCATCTCTACTCTCATTCTCAATTCCGTTTTCCCTCTTTTTCCTCTATACTCTAGCACAAAAATGAAAATTAAAAACTAAAATTGAAATGGTTATCAAACGTGCCCTTTACTTTTCACTTTTAGCAATTAAATGAGATGGCCGTATCTTTGCTTTTCAGTGTCTTGCAATGTGATTATATATAACAGTATCTTATACAGCCTTTTACTCCCTTTTTCTTAGTGTTTTTCCGATGATGCGTTTGTGATTACCTCTCTCTCTCACTATCATGATCATCGGCTGAGTGCTACTGATGAGTTGCCTTGAAGATGCTTTATGTCGAATCTGATTCTCCTGCTTGACATGCTACTGCCCATTTCTTCCTTTTGTCTCTTCCTTCTTTTTTAACCTTTCAATTTATTAATCAGAAAGCCAGAGGTTTTCTTGGTTAGACATAGCATGCCCCAGGATGGATTTGGGATGATATGGTTGGATTTGCTGGCAATTTTCTCTGAATGTAGACAACTGATTCTTTTATGGAGATGTCTTGCTTTGAGAGTTAAGAATGGGTTGTGCTTTAGTTTCTTTGTAAAAGTTGCCTAGGTTTTGGCTTTCGCATCTCCAAATTCAGTCATGTTGATATGCTATCAGTCAAAAAAAAAATTTACAATGGAGTCTCAGCATTCATCATTTCCTTCATTAATTTATCAAGCTACTAGCACGAGAGGTTATTGCTGTAACTTCACAGCCTCACAGAAGCTAAATGCCTCTTTAAGACAATTACTAGTTATTGTAAATCACAGATATTATTCGAAACTTTAAGGAAAAAAAAACCAAACTGGGTCATGTAGTAATCATTACTTCCTTTCTATCTCCCCACATTTCACCGTCGGACCAAAATGTGCCCGAGGATCAGGTTAAAGAACTTTGGTAACCTAAACAATCAAAACTTCTTGATGAGTTTTGTTGTAATCTTTGTTTTATGGATTAGTCATTAACAAAATAACAAAATAAATAAACACAACAAAATTATTAAAAGAATAAAAATGATAGTCCATTTCATTCTGAAGGAACTTATTCCTGCATTTTGTATATATGTACCGTGTACAGGAAACGTCAATGTTTACATTTGCATTTCCGCAGATCTCTAGCCAGAGACAAGACGAACTAACAAAAAGATGCAGTTCCGATCCAAAATGTTTCTAATTGCCAAAATTTCCAACTTCCCGGCCAGGCAAACCGTCTTGACAAAAACATAAAAAGAAAAACAAGTTGCTAATCAGGGAAATTGGGAAGCTTGTGTGCTAGAACACAGTTGCCTGATGCTTTAAACAGAGTATTTGCAATGACTTCTCATGTGCCATTTCATCGAAAAACACAATGATCAGTTCACTGCAAGAAGATACAGATTCTTAGGGAGCTGATAGGATACAAACCTCGGCATGGAGGGTTCCTTAAGCATCCACTGTCAGTCTTTCTTGATCACTCAGAACAGAGCCACAACCTTTACATCTTATCTCATTCACTTTGTTTAATAAGCCACTAAGGATTTCTGGTTCTTCAACGGGGTCTTCATCCCTTTGTTCTGCCAGGCATGACATTTCATCACCACGCACCGGCTCATTCTGATACAGACCCTCATATATGAACCTCACACAACTGTGACAGCACAATCGCAAGAAAATTATATGGTTATTCAGTTCAAACCATGAAGAAGCCAGTTCAAGACCAAAATTTAATGAACAAATGATGAAAATAAACCATCATAATCCGGTAAGGGTTTACTTCATTCCTCAATTTCTAAACTGAAGTGTTCCTTCAGGATAGCTCTAGAAGTCTTTCCAAACCCATTGGCCACTTGTTCCATATCCTTAAGCTTTTTTACTTCCCCCTTAATCTGCTTCACTCTGCTCAATACAGTACTCAGTAAAGCATCTGGGTCAGGTGATGTGCACCGTACCAAATCAGACTTCTCCTTCTCAAGTTGCTGATACAGATTACAAAGATAGTTCTTTTGTGCATGAAGGCTATCCTCCGCCATTCTGAATTCAGACTCCTGTGACTTTCTTAGTGCCTGCAGAACCTGATCAATCTCTACCTCAAGTTTTTGAGACTCAGTTCGATAATGAAAAGATGTAGACATTACTTCTGAACTTGTTCTGACACCTATGGGCTCAGGGCATGCTGTAACTTCCAGGGCAGTATTTCCATGATGAGAGACATCTGTATTTAAACAATAACCGTCCATCACACACAGAGAGAGAGAGAGAGAGAGAGAGAGAGAGATATATATATATATATATAAATATTTGTGTCTTGCAACTGCAATTTAGTGGAAAAGGGATCATTGGGAAAGAAACGCACTTCAATTTCCACGAGAGAGAGAGTATTTTCAATAGAGATAGTATTTTCAATACTCTTGCACGACTATGCACTTTTAAAACCTTGTGCACACGCTACTAATTTACTACTTATATTTTTAAGTCGCACCCAAAAACTAGTAAGTTGTTCATCATAACATAATTACTTGATTTTATAGAGGGAAAATTACCCATAGAAATAGCTGAAATATTGTCTCCCTCTTTCCAAATATCTTCAAGACAAGTCCCACATTTGAGCTGATCAATATAGCAAAATGTTATATTGCTGGTCCTTGGGAACTCAAGTGTGGACAAGGATAAACTACTATAAAGCTATTACTTTTACCTTTGCAATGGCCACTTCAATACGTTTCAGCAACTCGTTTGCACTGGTTTTTTGTGAACCACGCAAAATGCAGACACCGAGATTTAAAATCTTCTCAATGTCATCCCGAGAATCAAGCGATTCACATGTATGTAAAATCCTCGTGACATGTGAAACCAGATCTGTCCTTGCATCACAGCGCCTGCAATAGTATTCAGAATCCAACCCAATGCTTCCTCCCACAGTGCCAGCCATGTAACATCTCAGAGCACAATCAATGTGGGCAGCATGCCCACATATACAACTCTCATCCATCATTGCTTCACATCTAATGTAATCATAGCCTCCATATGATGAATTTATAGTCTTGCAACAAAGAATACAACAGCAATCACGACAGAACTTAGGTTCAGTGCAGCAAATATCACACTCCATGACTGCCAAAGGTGGGTTTTCTGATTGTTCCAACAAACTGTTGCACATCTTATTTCCGGCCTTACAGCATACAGTGTCAGACTGCGAATCAGATTCCTCAGAAGGCGGAATACATGGCACATGCTTCAGCCTTGCAGTACCTGTATAAACCCCACAAAAAGAAAGCACAGAACTAGATGTGATAAAACCATTTCCAAAGGCAAAACTTATGCATGTCAGCAGCTATATATGATATCATTTCAAACATGCTGTTGCAACATGAAAGTAATGTTATTGATTATCCAATAAGCTGAGACATGAAAACCAAACGAGATGTCTTCTTGAACATGAATTTTCTTTTTTCAGAAAACTTTAAAACCAATATCAAGGACATCAATTTGTTATGAAATATTGAATTTTCTTGTGCATATTTTTTCACTCAATGCTCATCATGTGTAAAAACACAAGGATCTTATAAATATGGAGAGGAAAGTTGACAAAAATACACACCAGTTTGGATAATTGATATGAAATGAAAATTTTAACCTATAGGAATGTTTATTAGAATCTGACAGCCTTTAAATAGCCCATTAGTTTTTCCAAAATTGAGACCATTACTCCAGCCATTCACTACAAGTAAATACATGGGCCTTCAAGACATAAGTTCACAAAATAATAGCTTAGCTACCCATCTTCTTCAAGAAAATTGGATAAAAGGCTCTAGTTCAAAAATTACCAGCAAAAAATAGAACGCAAACACAGGTATCAAAAAATAGATCATTGACAGACAAGGAGGGGACTGTTTTATTTATATAAAATGCTTAAATTAAAAATGAATAAAACTAAAGACAAAAAGGCACAAAACTTGAGGAAAGAAAATTAACATTGATTACGGCTGACCATTTGCCAACGACGACTTTTGTGCTGGGATCCTCCAGGAGAATGATGCAAAAAATTCATTGATGTTTGCACCAGGAAATGCTGTTTGGATATACCGTTCAACAGCAAGCTTGCTTGCAAAACCATATTTCTTACGTGTTGTTAGACCAGCATTGCGAAGGCTCTTTGGAAGATAGAGATACCTATCCAGATAGTGTCCAGCTCCAGAAACTCTCTTTCCCACCTTCCAGCGCCAAGTATCACCAGGATTAGGCCAATTCACAGGAGCATAAGGCAAACCTTCACCAGACTCGTCAGGTGAAACTGGCTTAAGAGAACAACCATTTTCCTTTGGCCTAGGCGTGCTTCCATCACTTTCATCATATATATCAATCTTCATGATTCCTTTATCAACTGACAGGTGGGTGAGGATAGTGTACTTTCAAGCAGTTAAAGAGTATGACAACCTACATAACAACATCATTCGAATGGCGGGTTCTGATATGCCAATTTGTCCTTAAAATTTTCTAAAAGTTCCTGAAACAAACCACAAAAATAATACATAAAGAACAAATAATAACTATGCTCATTATAATCCAAACAGAAATTAAACCAACTCTCAAACAAAACTGTAAACATCTGGTTAGACTTTAACCCTGTAAGTATTTTATCCATTAAAGCGGAGAAATGGAAAATAGATAACTCAGAGGTGGATCGGTTAAGCCATTTGATAATTGTGTTCGATTAAGTTTGGGCAAATGATATTTCTATGCATACATTCCTTTCACAGCTAGTTAGCAAGCAAGGGGCCCTACTTAGAACTTTATAGCTCAGTGTTTATTAACAATCAATCCCTGCTTATTAACAACCCCAAGTACGCATACATATATATATATATATATAGGTATGTACGTATTATGCCCAAAAAAAACAGAAAAAGAAAAGGCAAAGAATGCATAATTGTCAAGGCAAAGATCTTAATAGACCTGGGATACCAGAGAGGCTCAGTGAATTACAACCTCATCATAGTTGATGCTTAATTACAGAACCAAAAATAATCTAGAGTTAATCCACATATTCATGACCTAACTAAAGATTTCTTGGATTAAAAGAAGAATCGAATACCTACAAATGATGCTCCAAATCGCACCTAAAAGATTAAATTGAAAAAATATATAGTAACAATACCTAGCATCACCCACATTCATCCCCAAATTACCACCCAAACAAAAAATCTTTAAATCAATACCTAGAATCTCTTCCATGGAGGAGAACACACTAGCTCAGCATCTAAATCAACCAGATCTGCCATGAATCTGCCATTAAGAGATAGAGAGAGAGAGCCGAGTGGGTGAGAGAGGCATAGAGTAGTGAGAGAGAGTCGAGCAAGAGAGACAGAAAGTAGTGAGAGAGAAAATAAAAGTCAAAAATATGATAACAGATAATTCTGAAGACAAGAGGAAAAGAAAGAGAAATAGAAGAAGAAGATGAGAAGATGAGGAGATGAGAGAAGTTTCGGGGAAATATAAAGAAATAAAGGCAATGGGCGTGTGGGAAGCGTGCGAAAGCATTTTTTATAAAGGCAACGGCCGGGGAATCCATAATCTTAAGAGAACTTCCACGGCAAGAGTTTAGCCTAGGCAGGAGGGGGCCCTAGGCCCGGAAGGAAGCTCCAGCACGGAAGATCCAGTTCGGGTAAGGTGTGGGACTCATGAGCCCGGGCAAGCCTACGGGGAGATCTGGCCCATCCTATTGTCTTTGGGTAGCTAACGCCAGTGCTGACGCAACGTTGGCGTCAGAACAAGATATTTAATCTTTTTTTTATCGTTGACGAGTATAATGCACGTGCTAATGGTAAAAAAATTAAAAATCTTGGACTGACGTCAACGTTGCATCAGCACTGCCAGAAACCAACAGCTACAAGCCACGTGGCTTTTCCTGGAGGCTCCAATATGAAAATCTCATCTAATTCAACGCCTACCCATTTTTTTGCTTAAAAACTTGAAAGAAAAAAAAAATCATACGAATTTGTAAAAAATATCAAAAAATTCTTGAATTTTTTTTTTATAAATACCTACCAATATTATTCACTTTCCACACCAAATCTTCGTACAAATTCTTCTCATTCCAATATTTTTCACTTTCCACACCAAATTTTCTACTACTAAATTCCATTTGTGTAAAAATACAAATGACCTCTTACATCGAAGCCGGAGGATCATGGACAATCATGGAAGATATTTTGTTATGTGAGTGTTGGGTCAAAGTTAATCATTGCCTGATCACAGGCAATGAGATTAAGTCATCTCATATATGGAGAAATGAAATGATAGAGAGAATATGGTATGAGAGGTTTGAGTTAAGGGTGTAGTTTTATAGAGTGATTTAGAAGATAGAGACGACACATGGGGCAATTTAAAGGGTGAAAATCTTATCTAAAATCTGAGATTAGAAATTTATAATAAATATCGACATATGGTAACCGAGAATCTTATTCGAAAATCTTATCTGAAATTTGAGATATGAATGTTATAATAAATATGGACACGTGGCAACCAAAAATTTTATCCGAAAATTTTATCTGAAATTTTAGATGAGAATTTTATAATAAATAGTGACATGTGGCAACCGAAAATGTTATCAAAAATAATCGTTTAAGTATAAAAAATTGAAAATAAATTAAAGTGAATAGTAATTGCCCTTATCCTTGCTCATAGTTATACAAACAAAATTGCAAGGGCTACCACTATTCATGTGAATAGTGACAGCCCTTACTTTGCCTTTGCCAGTAGGGGTGGAAGTGATCTAATAGCTAAGGTGAGAATATGCTATCAACTCTAACAATCAATGTGACTTTAGCGAGTTGATCGGGCCAACATGCATATATTGGGCCTTATAATCACCATTTTTATTTGGCTTATTTACTGTTTCGTCCCTTAGAACTCGAGCTCGCTCTTACTAAACCATTCGGAATTCAAATTTCCTTATTTTACCCCCATTCTCTCACTCCATCTCAAATGTTACCCTATCCCCTCAACGTCATCTCATTTTCCCGTTAAATGACCTTTTTATCTTTCTATCCCCTCCCCAACCCAACCCTCATTGCACCTCACCCCCACCCCCTCTTCTGTCTTATATCTTTTATCTTCTCTCTCTCTCTCTCTCTCTCTGCCTTTCTCTTCTTTCCCATCCCCTCCCCAGACCTAACCCCCAACGTAACTTCATCGAACCCTACCCCTTCCCTCCCTTTGACTCTCTCTCTATCTCTCTCACTCTCCTGGCCTTTCTCTCCTATCCTCTCCCCTCCCCAGACCCAACCCC
>NC_024127.1:39989286-40056992 GCF_000346735.1 Prunus mume
AGGGGCGAAGAGAGATAAGCGGAGAGAGAGAATAGAGAGGCATAGGGAGATGAGGGGTGGGTTGCGATGGAGGTGCACTGGGGGTTAGGTCTAAGGAAAAGCTAATAAAGCCAAACTCTAGATTGTGTGCGAGAGAGAGAGAGAGAGAGAGAGAGAGAGAGAGAGATAATATAGAAGAAAGAAAATAGGGAGGGGTGGGGTGCGAAGGGAGTGAGAGAGATAGGTAGAGAGAAGGGAGAAGATAGAAGGGCTAAAATTACTAGAATGCCCATGCCACCTCAACATACTTAACAGTTTTAGGGACGGAAATGGACAGAAGTGGCAAAGTGAGAAAATTTCAACCATTTTTAGAGATTCATGGAGTAAAGTGAGGAAATTTGAGTTCCGGGTAGTTAAGGGAGAGCGATCTCAAGTTCCAGGGGGTGAAACAATAAATAACCCTTTTATTTATTCAAAAACCCATATATAGCCTATTTGGAGAGAAAAACTCAAAACTAGCTACTTATTATTTTCTAATTAGTTCTTAGTGTAATTTTTATAAGAACCAATTAGAAAATGACAAGTGGCTAGTTTTGAGTTTTTCTCTCCAAATAGGCTTTATAACGGTTTTTGTATAATATGTCATATTAGAATTGGCCTATCCGTGGAAAGCCCTTCGATTAATGAGTAAACGAATAACTAAAGTTTAAAAATTGACTAGGAGAAGCACTTCAAGAGAGGGTTGATGAGTCACCTTTATACATGGAGTAAAGATCCATGTCCAATAAGAAATAAGAGTCCCAATCAATCTTGGAGAATCAACCGTTAGCTTAGATGAGTCTTCTTCAATTCTAAGAAATTAGATATGATTAGATTTCCATAAAATTTATGTTCATATATTTGGGAGAACATTAATAGATGTTTCAAAATTATCTTGCAGTTTAATGGCATGTTTAAGAATTCTGGAATTATTTAGCGTTAAAAATTTTATGGAGAAGCACTTGCTTAAAAGAAACCTTGGATTTTTAATAAGAATTTCGACATTCTTATAATAAAAAGTGTTTATGCCAAAAACACTTATGAGTAAAAATGCTTGCTACATAAGCAATCCCAATAAAGAGGCCTTTGAGTACGATTACCATACTAGTTTTGACAGTCAGCTGATTCATGGGGGTTGTCTCGTCTCTCAATCAGTCGCCACAAAAATCGAAGTGTCTATAATTCATATTCTAAGTTGGCCTAGCTCATTTTGAAAAACTTGTTTCTGTCACTGATGGATGACAATTGATTCAAATAATTAACCATCCACCTGAAAACAATTTCACATCCAAAAAAAAAAAAACAATCTAAAGAAATGGAGGTGGCAAGTCACTCTTATTTGCTCCAATCTGGAAATAAGTCATCCTCTACATAGTCTAATCTCTAGTTTTCAGCGTCTTCTACAGATTGGAAGGTTTTGTTAGATTTCATACATTCTTACGGAACAAAATTATGGAGCCAGCAGAAGAAAATTTCTATATCGAAAAGACAAAAGGGCTGAAAACTAATACCATGAATTTATGGTTTCTTAGGTAAATATATGTAGTTTTTACAGTGAACTGTAATAGAGGAAACCCAAAAAGAAAGTTACTGATAACACTGCCAGAGAGAGGCAATGTGATCACTCACTACAACTGAGTATATTTGTACTCAAAAGTTTACTATCTGTGACTCTGAGTTACCCTTCTTCTTCCCATAGATGTCGATTTGCTGAAATGCTCTTTTTAATTCTTGGTTCTGTGTCAAGCTGAGAAATATTAATGTATCCAATTCCCTGTAGAAATCCTCTTCATATCGGCTTCAATCAATCGAATCTCGACCCCTCTCGTTTCAGGTACCTGTGTTTAGTCTCCCTGTGTAATGCTACTTGCTTTCATTCAAAGCTTGAAGCTAAGTAGAATTGCTGGCCAATTTCAGTTGACTCTTTGTCTATGTCCATGTATCCTCCTAACCAGTACTTTCAGACTACTAAAAAAAAAAAGAACACATAAATCTCTCTAATGGTTTCCATGCAAGTATTCCTCATGTACAATCATCAATTGTTCTGCCACCTGTATTGAAAAATTACTTCATAAGCAGATGATCAAATATATAAAACTGCATGCACAGACAACAAATTACATATACACACAGAAATTCTTTGTGCAGGAAGCCATGTCTCGTTGAGAGAATATTACTTCTACTCAATTATACATGCACGAGATATAAATTGGAGTTGCTATATATAATGCTTAAATTCAAAGTTTAATTTGGAAATCTGTCACATACCAAACAGATCATGAACATATTATTAAACAAGCTGAATCTAATTAAATCATTTGAGAGGGTGGTTTATATATACCTCCTCGATGCTTCCGTCCTCTATGTCTGTGTTGAAAGACAGAAGCATGCGTTCGTGTAGCAAGTTTTCTAGATCTTCCACATAACGTGGTGCTGCACGTGTACACATAAATTAATGTTCTCTTGTCAGACAGTCTGGCTTCCAACCTCACAGTTGCAATAGATATATAATTGTAAAAATGTGCTTAGATGCATGTGAATATATGCTATGCATGCAATGCAAGTGAATGAATCAAATAAAAAGACCACCTTTGGATTGAGAGAACCAAGAGAGAATATCGGCAGAGAGTTGCTGGGCTTTGAGGGTGGAGTCTCGGCCACCCCACTGGTTCTGGACAGCCATTTCAAGGCCATTCCATTGAGATAGAACCGCCGAGATGCCCTGTTCCAGATGACCATGACGAGACTTTTCTACGTTGATGGGTTCCATGGAATCCAAGTACTGGATTCTGGACCCAACCCCACTCGATCAGTTAGCCCGAACTCTCTCTTCTTTCTCTCTGCCTTGGTGTTGGATCGGAGGATGAGGAGGGCAGGGAGGAAAAGAGAGACAGAGAGACAGAGGAAGAGGCTTTGTTGTTGAGTCTTTTTGTTTGTCATGGGAGTTGGAGTTGGGAGAGAGCGCGGAATGTGTGGAGTGGACAGAGAAAGACTCGGGGAAAGGTGCGATTCATGTGAGGTGCGGAATGTGCTCGATCGGGGCAAGTCTTCACACATTTCGCAAGAATTTTCTATATGCATATGTGTTTTGCTTCTTATTAAGTCAATTTTATTTTATAAGGAAATTTGGTGCCTGCGTTGGCCATCCATGGCTTGCTAAGGATTTTTTGTTTCCCTTTCATCAAGAGAACAAGAGATTCGAACTTAGAATCTTTTTAATTGAACAGAACTGATACCGAATTTAAATGTTAAACAGACTGATTCAACAAATAAAAAACCTTAAATTTTTGGCTCAACCCAACATCAAATGAAAGTGTGTATAATACCGAGCCGTCTTTGAAGGGGCGCACTCGTGCGGAATTTGGGCCAGCCTGTCCGGTTTTACACCTCTACCTTGCTGCAGACTCCAGTCAAATCCAAAACCCTGAAGTCTGAACGACATGTCGTTAACATAAACCGCCAATAAGGTTCAAACCATCTTCATTGACAGAAATCCCTGGTGAAGAAACATCACGAACGCTCTTCATGCTCCTCTAACTCCCAAACCATGACCGCAATTACCAACGATGCCATTCCTCACTCCCAACTCGCTCGCCTCCCTGGTCCAATCAGCCTTGTCGACTCAGTCCACTCTGCTCGGCCGAGCGGCGCATGCCCAGATGATCAGAACCCTCGACACCCCACTCCCTTCCTTCCTCTCCAACCACCTCGTCAACATGTACTCCAAACTCGACCTCCCCGACTCAGCCCAACTCGTCCTCCAACTCAACCCCTCTCGCTCCGTCGTCACCTGGACCGCCCTCATCGCCGGTTCTGTCCAAAACGGTCATTTCGCCTCCGCCATACTCCACTTCGCTAACATGCTCCGCGAGTCTGTCCAGCCCAATGACTTCACCTTCCCCTGCGCCTTCAAGGCCTCTGGGTCGCTCCGCTTGCCTGCCACGGGAAAACAGGTCCATGCGCTTGCGGTTAAGGCCGGGCAGATATGCGATGTCTTTGTTGGCTGCAGTGCTTTTGATATGTACTGCAAAACGGGTCTGCGGGACGAGGCTCGGAAAGTGTTTGATGAAATGCCTGAGAGAAACCTTGCGACGTGGAATGCGTACATGTCTAATGCTGTGCTGGACGGGCGGCCGCTAAATGCAGTTTACAAGTTTATTGAGTTTCTGCGGGCAGGCGGGGAGCCTAATTCGATTACCTTCTGTGCATTTCTCAATGCGTGCTCGGATACGTCGAATTTGGAGCTCGGGAGACAGTTACATGGGTTTGTCATGAGATGCGGGTTTGGGAAAGATGTGTCGGTTTTAAATGGGCTTATTGACTTTTATGGGAAGTGCAGGGAGGTTGCGTCTTCTATGATGGTTTTTGATACAATTGATAAGCGCAATGATGTTTCTTGGTGTTCTTTGGTGGCTGCGTGTGTGCAAAACGATGAGGAGGAGATGGCATGTGAGTTATTTTTGCGGGCTAGGAAAGAAGGGGTTGAGCCGACTGATTTCATGGTTTCGAGCGTTCTAAGTGCTTGTTCTGGGCTTGCATGGCTTGAACAGGGTAGGTCAGTTCATGCAATTGCCGTGAAGGCATGTGTCGAGGGAAATCTCTTTGTTGGGAGTGCACTTGTTGACATGTATGGAAAATGTGGGAGTATAGAAGATGCCAAGCGCGCCTTCAATGGGATGCCTTCAAGGAACTTGATCTCTTGGAACGCGATGGTAGGCGGGTATGCGCATCAAGGACATGCCAACATGGCTTTGGCATTGTTTGAGGAAATGACTGTCCGAAGTCATGAGGTTAAACCCAATTACGTTACCTTGGTTTGTGTATTATCGGCCTGCAGTAGGGCAGGGGCCGTGGAAACGGGGATGCAGATCTTTGAGTCAATGAAAGCAAAGTACGGAATTGAACCAGGGGCAGAGCATTATGCATGTGTTGTGGACTTGCTTGGAAGAGCTGGGATGGTAGAGCGTGCTTATGAGTTTATTACAAAGATGCCAATTTGTCCAACAATTTCCATTTGGGGGGCACTTCTAGGGGCTTGCAAAATGTATAGGAAGACAGAATTGGGGAGGGTTGCAGCTGATAAGTTATTTGAACTTGATCCTAAAGACTCTGGCAACCACGTGATTCTTTCTAATATGTTTGCAGCTGCTGGCAGGTACAAAAAATGCTTACCAAATGTATACTTCTTTGATGGTAGATTCATCATTTTCAATTCCATTAGCATCTGTATGTTGCATAAGCAATGTATACCCAGAATCCTAAGAGGCTAGAAGCTATGGTTTTGAAGCTATGATGTAGGAGCCATAGAGGCGTTGTTTTGCTTTCATTATCGGGGCCCTTTGGGCCCCATATATTTGAACAAACTGATTTATGTTTGACAATGAATGTATTGCAGGTGGGAAGAGGCCACTCTTGTGAGAAAGGAGATGAAAGATGTCGGGATCAAGAAGGGTGCAGGCTACAGTTGGATCGCCGTCAAGAATGCAGTCCACGTCTTCCAAGCGAAGGACACCTCCCACGAAAGGAATTCGGAGATTCAAGCAATGCTAACCAAGTTAAGGAGGGAAATGGAGAAAGCTGGGTACATTGCCGATACCAATTTTGCGCTGTTTGATTTAGAAGAAGAAGAGAAAGTATCAGAAGTTTGGTACCACAGCGAGAAGATTGCCCTTGCTTTTGGCCTCATAGCCATCCCTCCTGGGGTGCCTATAAGGATTACAAAGAACCTTAGGATCTGTGGTGATTGCCATGGTGCAATCAAATTTATCTCAGGCATTGTTGGTAGAGAAATTATTGTGAGAGATAACAATCGCTTTCATCGCTTTAGAGATGGTCATTGCTTGTGTAGGGATTATTGGTGATGAATTGATACCTTCTAACCATTATTTATGTCATTATTATTCTTTCCAAGAAAATTAAATACACAACATCGTAGATTTGCAATGCTCGATTGGTACTTAGCTACATTGTAAAATAACAGGTGAATGATCATTTAGTCTAGTAGCTTGGGTAAATTATGATACTAAATCTTTATTTTGTTGGAAGGAGTTTTAAGTTCGAAATTTGCGGTGGTTGAATGAAAAAGAAGGCCTTGCCCATTGTGTCTACTAAGCAGTGACGTCCCACGACGTCGTTTTCGTATATAAAAAGAAGAAAAAAAAAAAGTAGTCTAAAACAATAATAAATAGAATACAAGCTACAGCCCCAAACAGATTACCAAACAGGCGATTATAAGAAATGGCGGCATCAGTAGCAGAAGGAGTGAGTCTCAACCATATTTCCAGGGAATCCTCTGATATCAGGCGCCTCGCCAATTTCTACAAAGAGGTTGTTTCTTCAAGCTTCCAATTTTTCCTCTTCATTTTTCTATAATCACTTTAATTTTGACAAGCTAATTGGTGTTGGTGTTGGTAGATATTTGGGTTTGAGGAGATAGAGAGCCCAAACTTGGAATTCAAGGTGATATGGCTCAAGGGCCCTGGAGCTTTTGCCTTCCACCTCATCGAGAGGAACCCAGATTACAACCTTCCAGAAGGACCCTGGAGCGCCACGTCACCTGTAGCTGACCCAAGCCATCTCCCCAGAGGCCACCATGTCTGCTTCTCCGTCTCTAATTTCCACTCCTTTGTCCAAACCCTCAAGGTATGCTGCTTTGCATCCATTTTCAACTATCATTTTGGGTTTTTTTTTATGAATTGAAGATCTTTTATTTTTATTTTTATTGTTGCTAGTTGGATTTGATTTTGGATTATGAATAGGAGTTGAATTTTGCGCAGTTTGATTGTTGAAATTTCAATTGGGTGCTGGTTATGGAATTTTATAGAGTCTAAAAATTTGAATTGCAATCATAGATGATTATTCTATTTGATATAAGCTCTTGTTTTTGTTTGCTTTTCTTCCTCCTTTTTCCCACCCAAAATCTTCAGCATTCTTCTTGCTTTTTTTTTTTTTATACCAAAATCTTCAGCATTCTTCTTGCTTCACTTTCCTTTTATTGCCCAGGTTCTTCATTTCCTCTTATATATACTACACACGAAACAGAACACGTATCACATACCTGAAACACAGTGGGCGAGTCTTGACTTCAAAATCAAACTACATAAATAAATTACGGGAGAGCAAAAACCAAAAAAATAAAAAGCATTTTGGCCTTTGTAGACCAAATGTGGGAGTGGGAGATGGCTATTCATCCTCGTGATCTCATCCATTAAGACCATCACCTAATAGAAAAATCAATTTTTTTTCTCCCTTTTTTAGCTTGTTTTGTTGGGATGGGAATTGGTAAACTTTAAGAACTTGATTGGTGCAATTTTCTCCCTTAAAAAGAAAATTGGGTTTAAAAAAAGACGCTGAAATAGGTCCGGGCCTTTGTTCAGAAGACGAAGCTTGTGTGTGCCTCTCCTCTGAGCCAACCCTGGTTCAAAACTTTGGCATGTTTTTTTAATATAAAATAATAATAAAAATTATATTTTCCTCCTTTCTATGATGTTCCTAAATTTGGTTGTGCAGGACAAGGGAATTCAGACATTTGAGAAGTCCTTACCTGATGGTAAGATCAAGCAAGTCTTTTTCTTTGATCCCGATGGTAAGCTTTTTTATTCCCAATTATTATATTTTGTTGGTTTCAAGATTAAAACTTAGGGGAGAGCATATTAATAAACTATAACTCATATTTGGATAAGCATGCACTGATCAATTTGTTTTGGAACAAAATGACAAGATCAACATGATCTGTTACGAAACGAATTGAAAAATTAAACAAAGTATCGAATTGCATACCTCATTTTGAAGTTGAAAGATGATTCTGTTGCAGAAAAGTATCTACAATCCTCTGACCTTTTTATGCATACAGATTATATTACACTTGCTTTTCAATCAGTTTTCCCAGTATCTTACTATTGGGAAGAGAAGAATCTTTGCCATTGCTCTCTTCTCAGTTTTTGAATCATACTTCATTGTGCAGGCAATGGATTGGAGGTTGCAGGTCAATGAACTCGACGCCGACACAGAAGGCTGCTCAAATGGTCAAGTAGATTCACATGAAGCAGACGATCTGTAAATCTTACAGTACAGACAATAAGTTGCAATGGCCATTTTCATCCATCCAGTTGTACCTCAAGGGTTCTTGTAGTTATGATGTTAAATGTGTTGTATGCAGCTGTACACCTCAAGTGTCCTTGTATGGATTTGCATACTATGGTTGTTGGATATTTTGATACGGTAGGTGTTGAATGCAGAGTTTATTACCAAGTGACATTTGTTAGTGGCTTGTGCCCTTTGTTCGCTTCTTGGGCTCGATCTGCAACGATGCGTCATTTGAGTTCGAACTTAAGACAATTGGTCTGGAAGTCAAGGTCTGTTTTCACTGAGTTAGACTTTGTTAGCGCCTTTAATTAATTTATATTGGCACAAATTTTAGTAATTTGACTAGCCCTAAGAGTTGAAATAGTTACTACAGATTTTGCAAGGGATTTGTTGCTACAGTGAACTAGTTACTCTAGTTTTTGTAATATTTTACTTGTTCCCTTGGCTGGTTTGGTTTAGGTGAATGGAGGATTTCCAACATGTGAACAGTGAACTGGACTGGATAATCCGGTTTTCGAACCGATTTTCCAAAAAAATAAAAAATAAAACCTGACCAAACTAGAACACCAGTTTGGCCGATTTTCAAGTTGATTTGCCGCCCTACAAAAGAGAGATGTGCCATGAAGAACGAAGAAGAAATGAGCTTGTTAAAAGATGGATATGGTTTGAATACTTTAGGTTAATTGTATTCTTCTCCACAAGGAGATATATAGGAGTTTACATGAGTGTTTTATAAGAAAATAGATACAGTAAACAATTAGGAGAATATCTCCTAATTATACAAGGATATGTCAACTATATAAAATAAGAAAGTAAATCTCCTAATTAATCAAGGAAATAAATCTTCTTGATTAATTATGATAGCTCACGTCACACCTACAAGAGCATAGTCATAGTGAAGGGCAAACCAATGATAATGAGATCGAGGATGACCTTGAAGCTTTTATTAAGACATCCACCAATTGATCTTCTGATTTTACGAAGGGTAGACAGATGATCTTGTTCCAAATTTTTTCTTTGATGAAATGTATATCCACCTCAACATGTTTAGTTCAATCATGTTGAACTAAATTATGAACAATATCGATAGCTGACTTGTTGTCACAATGTAACTCCATTGGCTTTTCTGGTTTGAAACCCAATTCTGTCAAAAGTCTTCTGATCCATAATAATTCACAGACTCCTTGAGTCATTCCTCCATATTCTGATTTTACACTAGACTTGGAAACCACATTTTGTTTTTTACTCTGCCAAGTGACAAGGTTACCTCCAACAAATGTAAAGTAACATGATGTAAAGCGTCTCTATCTCTAATAGAGCCGGCGCAGTCAACATTTGTATATCAAATAACTTCAAGATTTCTATTCTTAGAGAACATTAGTTCCTTTCCAAGGGCTAACTTTAAGTACCTTAAGATCCGATCAATTATATTCCTATGAGAAACACTGGGAGAATGCATAAATTAACTAACCACACTTACAGCGTATGTAATATCTGGTCTTGTGTGTGCCAAATATATCAACCTTCCAACAATGTGCTAGTATTATTTCTTATTGGTAGGCACCTGGTCCATGTCTTCACACAACTTGTGATTCATCTCAATGTGTGTGTCAGCAGACTAGCATCCAAGCATTCATGTTTCAGTGAGTAAATTCATCACATTCTTCCTTTGAGACAAAAATTTACTAGGTTTTGACCTTGCTACTTAAATTCCGAGGAAGTATTTCAAAGCTCCTAAATCATTTAACTCAAATTTCTAAGACAAATACTTCAACATACATAAATTGTTGGAGAACAAAAACCAAAAAAATAAAAGAAAAAAAAACATTTTGGCCTTTGTAGACCAATTGATGGAGTGGGAGATAACCATTCATCCTCGTCACCTCATCCATCAGGAACATCGCTACTAGAAAATCAATATTTTCCCTTTTTTAGCATGTTTTGTTGGGATGAGAATTGGTAAACTTTGGTCATGTTTGATATGGAGGATTAGACTGGACTAGCCTACATTTAGTTAAATAACTAGATTTCATCTTCAATCAAAGAAAATTATGGATGTTGTCTTGTAATTTGAAGGATTAAGGGGGACTATATATTCATATGAGGTTATGTCTAAAACTTATCCCCACTAATCGCGTTAAAAATGGTCGAATTAGTAGGATAAGTTTTATGCATCAACCTCTTATAAATGAGCAATGTTAGGCATATATATCATATTTGCATATCACCTTGTGTTACCATCTATCTAATAGAGACGGAGCCCACCAATACAATGGGGCCCACTTTTATTAGAGAAGTGGTACATAAGGTTGTATATATATATATATATATATATATATATATAAATGTGGTATAACTAGTATTTTCTTGCACAAAAACATCAACAATTCTCTCAGTTTTATAAATAAAAACATACAGATTATACACTATGGTTTGAATCAGTTTTCCCATTATCTACTAGTAAGAGAAGAGTCTTTGTCATCCCTTTCCTCTCAGTTTTTAATCATACTTCATTTTGTAGAGCCAATGGGTTGGAGGTTACAGGTCAATGAATTCCACACCAACACAGAGGGCTGCTCCAAATGGTTGAGTATATTGAAATGAAGGATGATATCTTCCAGTACAAAACAATAAGTGGCAATCTTCCTCTATGCAGCTGTTCCTCAAGTGCTGTCGTATTTGTGATTGACCTCGGTTGCCATCCTAGCTTAGGATGAGCCGATATGGTATGATTGTTGGATATATTTTGATATGGTAGATGTTGATATTGTTTGTGGCTTTTGCTCTTTGTTCGCTCTTGGGCTCCATCTGCAATCCTTGCATCACAAGCAATGTCTGCTTTGCCTTGAACTTTATTTGGCTTTTTAAAAACCTAGTAATTTGATTAAGCATCTCCCTCAATTTAACATGGAATTTTTAGCATGTATGAAGAATAATAGAGACTCATGCCAACCGAAATATTAAATCTAACATGGAATAACATGTCTCGTTTCTCCTCTTATTTTTGAATATTTGACTTCGTGATATTATTTGATTATTTTTTTCAATTAATGGGCCTATAAGGTAATGAACAAATCAACACTAATGTGATAAAATCAAGTTTTAATTTAACATATCGAGTGGAATGTAAAACTTATGGGGGTATTTTTGATTACCACTTTTACTTAAGATATATCATTACCACCATTCTCAATACTTAACACGTGTCTATTGACATAATGATAACCATGATTTCATAAATACAAAGTAAAAAGTTAACTATATAGTTATGCCAATAAATACATACAAGTGTTGAGAAGAATAATAAAAATATACCTTAAATTAAAATAGTGAGTAAAAATATTTCCAAAACATATATATATACCAAATTGCCGTCAAACCTTTGAATCCTTATCCTTATTAGGCTCGGATGTTTCTTGTTTAATAATTATGCAATTAGAATATTAAATAGATACTGCATATGTGTGGTCTCGGTGGATCTTGACCTCTCTTTGGTCTTTGTTAATGCAAGTTCAACTTTACCAAAAATAAAAAAAAAAGTCCTTGAAGATTTCGAAAGGAAATAATTTATTTCAAAATGCACCCTAATCTGATAAGCCGAACGCATACATGACAGGTGTCGCGGAGCTTCTAGTCGGTCTGCGGAGTGTTCTTACCAGAATTGCAAACACAGAGCCACATGCTACCACGTTTACTGCTACAAGCAAAACTGTCCTGGCTTTTCTCTTGACACGTGTGTGAACAAAACCACGTGGCAATTACGCTCCACAACTATATCGGGATATATGTTAACTCTCCCAATCTTCCCTAACTTTAAGTACTTCCGTAGATAGTGTATATCAAATCTAAGCTTAGCTAGTCGATCTCTCAGGCACCAAAAGCCTTTGCAAAAGCTTGTAATTGTGATCTCAAACTGATACAACAAAATGAGCCAGGAACAGCCACGGAGGCCTCAGGAAGACGAACAGCAGGACAAGCTGCAGCCCATCAAATACGGCGACGTCTTTTCCGTCTCTGGGGACCTCGCAAAGAAGCCCATTGCACCACAAGATGCTAACATGATGCAGACCGCTGAGACCATGGTGTTTGGGCAGACCCAGAAGGGCGGTCCGGCCGCTGTCATGCAGTCGGCCGCCACCCGAAACGAAAGATCCGGCCTTGTTCGCCATGACCAGGCCACGGATGTTGGTGGAAATGAAGGTGTCACTGTCACAGAGACTGATGTCCCTGGAAGCCGCATCGTCACTGAAGCAGTTGGTGGACAGGTTTCCCTCTCATCTCTTGCTAAAGCTTGATCTGATTTGCTATGTTTGATCAATCCGAAAATCAATACTTTTTTATTATGTTGTTCATACTATTTGAACACATTATATATTATGTTATTCATACTTATTCCTCACGTTATATATTATATTATACACTGCATAACATGTTATATATGTTATGTTATCATACTGTGATTGGTCAATTTATTGATCAGCTAAATTTAATTTTATAATTGTCAATACTATTTAACTAACATGTAGTGGATACTAATTTCAAGATGTAACATGTTACGTCAAACAAGAAAATTTGGACTATTGTTATTTTGTATATATATTTTAGGTCAGATTCTTTTATGATATCAGATCAGTAGCTTGACAATATACAAACATAACATACGATATGTTGCAAGGTTCAATTTGGACTATTGACCATTGAGTGAACCTTTTACGTGTAACATCAAGTTTTCAATGTGTATTGAATGGATAAAGGGTGACCCTTTTGTTTTTGGGTGTGGTTAGGTGATTGGGCAGTATGTGCAGCCCACGCCGGTGGCGCAGGTAGCTGCGGGGGGATTTATGGAGCAGAACGCAATCACTATCGGGGAAGCACTGGAAGCGTCCGCCCAAACAGCCGGTGATAAGCCAATTGATCAAAGTGATGCCGCAGCCATTCAGGCTGCGGAGGTGAGAGCCACGGGCAGCAATGTGATAAGCCCAGGTGGGCTAGCTGCCATGGCTCAATCTGCGGCAGCATACAATGCCGGGACTCTGGCGGAGCAGGACAAGATCAAGCTCACAGATGTCCTCTCGGTAAGTCGGACATTTCATCATACGGTTTATGACTACTAGGTACGTGGGTTGTTGTGGGCTGAGGTGTATGATAGAAGTTTTGTGTGGTTTTGCCTGGTGAAGGGTGCTACTGGGAAACTGCCCGTGGACAAGGCGGCGACAAGGCAGGATGCTGAAGGAATTGCGAGTGCTGAGCTCCGAAACAACCCGGAAATGGGAACGCGTCCTGGGGGAGTGGCGGCTTCCGTGACCGCAGCTGCAAGGCTCAATGAGAATATAAAGATGTGATTTCCTGCTGTGTCCACTTGACTAAGTAGCAGTGCCTGTGGTGGAAGTATATATCTATGTAAATTAAGTACCGGGTTTAAACTTCAAAATAGTCGTGCTAGTAGTACATGCCAGAGTCTAGTTTCCTTTATGTTTTGCAAACAATCAACGGCTTGAATGGGCTTTTAAACATGGCCCTTTCACCAAGCTATCGTTGATTTTTTTGTACTGTGTATAAAAAACAATCAACGCAACGCAAGTGAGGTTTTTCTAAAGATCTTACAAGGATTTGTTTGCCAAATATTAGGACTGTTTACACCAAAATTCGTAAGGTGTATTTTTTTTTGTGTGGGGGGGGGGGGGGGGAGGAGATGGGGATGTGAGACGCTTACATGTATTACTTAATTAGCCGACCTTGACAGAATAAATTTCTAAGTAGGAAGCTTCAAATTGATATGTATATAGGAAGGAGTGGTATTGTCAGTTGCGTGTGGGCCGGAGAGGACATGCCCATACATGCATCAACTACAGTTAGATTAGGTATTTGCATTATGGATGCGTGCGCGACTGATTGTAGCAAAATTCTAAGAGCATCTGCAATAGTTATTTAATAGTTCATTTCAGTTCAATAGTTTAATTTATTGAATTTTTTTGACAATTATTGAACTGAACTGTAGTTTCACTTGCAGTGGAGTTCAATAGCTTACAAATTAAAAACTATATTTTAAAAATATATATCTTTTTAAATAATTGAGTAAAATAAAATGAATAAAGTTAATTACAATAAGAATTATACAATTAAAATGGTTTCAAAGAGATCTTTAAAAAAAAACCAATTTTGAATATATAATAACAAAATTTTCTTTAGTTTCTGACAACATTATATTAACACTTTTTTTTAATGAAGAATTGAAAGTTGATATTAAATGAGAACACATCAAAGTTATTATAAGAGAGAGACTGTAGAGTTATTATGGTAGGTCAGCTTATTGAAATGAATTTCATTTCAGAGTTCATTTTATTGACGTATGAAATGAAATATTGATCTATGAAATGAACTGAACTTTACCACTGCAAGTCAAAAGTTCAATTTATTGAAATAAAATTGAAATGACCGTCACCATGGCAGATGCTCTAATGGAAGCCTATGGGTTTAAGACATCAGACGGTACCGCCTATAAAATTCTGAAAATATATAATCCGAAGGAGAGGGAGGGCCTAGTGAGTTAAACATAGTTGGTCACTACATAATGGCGATATGGCCAGTACAGACAAATAATTAATATCTCTACTAATTACGTTATTAAAAAGCAACTGAGCAAGGACAATTATATAGGTGAATGAGGGGGACCTATGGCGCGGTTATATTTCCATGAGTAACGAAGAATCCAAAAGGTGAAAGTGAGTTTGGAAGATGTTGGTTTCCTGGAAGAGGAAAAGCATAAAAGCATTCGTGTGATATAAGCCATACAAAACATACAGGTGACGTTAGGTAGCTAGCTGAAGCACAACATGCACTGACCGAAAGATGGCAGTTTTTGTTCCCAAACATTGCCATGTAGCCTCACTGGCAATATTGATAAGATCCTTGTTTTTTTCTTAATAAATCAATCAAATCATTTGCAGGGAATTTGGTTTTGTTGCATGATGTGGAAGTATATAATCGTTGGTGTTTTATGTAGCTTGATGATTGTCTTGTATGAAATTGGTGGAGCCTATAATTTGTAGTAATATAGAGGCAAATTTTTTTTTTTTGGGACGAAAGTAGTAATATAGAGGCATGATTGAGAAATTCCTATAAAGAAAACTTTAAGAGTTGTTATCAAACACATTGTTCCTTAATTTAAAGGCTAAATGGTCCTCAAATTTATACCTGATTTACATTTTGGTCCCTCAACTAAATTATTCGTTCAAATGGTCCATCAACTCTATATTATTTGCTCTAGTGGTTCTACCGTCTAATTTTCTATTAGATTCAACCTAATTTTAGGGTAAATAATGACTAATTTGCCCTCATATTTAACGGAAATATTGACAGAATGTAAGGTAGGACCAATGGAGCTAATAATATAGAGTTGATGGACCATTTGAACGAATAATTTAATTGAAGGACCAAAATGTAAATCGAGTATAAGTTTAAGGACCGTTTGAGTAATTTACCCTAATTTAAAGGAAAACTCAAACATTATGGTATAAATCATATTTCTTGGAAGGAAAAAAATGATGGATTTCGCTGATGACTAATTTTATTTGCCACTTGATACAAGGATCAAATCCGTAGAATGGTGCATTTTTTTCACCAAATTATCTATAAACATAATATATTAATAAATTTTATTCTTATCGTAATGTACACATTACGTTACATAAGCAAAGAAGACATCAGTTTGATGTACATTATTGGTCTATTGAAAAGTGAAATGATTGGATGCGTACGATCGATGTTGCAACTAAAAGTTGATGGAATGAGAGCAAAACCACAAGTAGCTCCAGGTTCATTTGAACCTGAGGTGTATGCTTTGAGCTTTTCTACCATATAACATTGAATATTCGTGCAATCATGACCATAAATCAGCAGAGAAGGACCGGTGGGGTGGCCGGGGGTTGAGGAGCGCCATTGATTTGGTTGCAGTTACTCAAATAATGGTAGACCAAGTGATGACCTTTTCAAAGTAGGCATAGCAAGTACGCCAAAAGCAAGAAAAAAAATGTTTTCCAACTTCAATAGGGTTAAGACCATGTTGGGTCTGCAACTTTTTAAAGGATAAAAAGGACAGTCTTAATTCTTCCTCTTTCCTACCAAGAATATTTAGTTTTCTTGCAAGCAATCAAATTTGAAATTGATCAATGCAATAGGGCAAACTAACGCTTCTAGAAATCTTTGATTTGCATTCCAGTTTCTTTAATTAGTAGTTATGTACCTATGTCACGGATTGTTATATTACTATTATCATTATTATTTGCTTAACATTTTCAGAAGAGGAAAGACGCACTGTTTTAATTCCTGACTTCTGTATGTTTACGTGACATCTTTTTTTAGAGGAAATCCTAAATCAAGTAATTTTATTGTAATCGATAAAACTTGAATTTTTATGCAATTAATGTTCCTTTTGAGTGGTTGTGGAAGCTTGGGAGCTAACTTTGAAATTGAATTTCTTAGTAGGCTTTTGTTTTCTCTCTTTTGCTTTGCATTCAATCTGAATTAATAGATCTATCTCCAACCCACATACACCAAACCATCCGAAACAAAGCACATGTGGTAATAGCGAATAATCTCCTAAATAGTATTTCTTACAACGTGTACTATTTTAACCGATACCTAATATGCCAAAAAAGATCATATGAAATCTAAGCGTATCCACTTTAGCAGTAGAAGGATAAGTGAATCCTTTGCTTCAATTTGACTTTTAATACAAACTTTTAACATCTTTATATTAAGAAAATTGATTATAAAAAAAAAAAAAGGCATCCTAAATCGAGTAGAGGATGCTTGCATGTACCCTATATTTGTAAAAGAATTAATAATTAAATATGAATATGGTTGAAAGTCAATCTTTATACTGACTTATAATTGAGTGATGTTCAACCCGCATTTCATTTTCTGGAAGTAGATTCTGGAACTTCCCTAAAGTTTGCAAGTGCATGAGAAAATTTGCAATGGTATGACTTTTTTTTGTAAATGTAATCTTCGTTGAAATAAACAATTAGTTGTATTATATTTACCGATCACATTAAGATATATCATATAATTACAGTATATTAACAATTAATGTATCTAATATGAATTATTGTACATTTTTTTTTAACTTGTAGTCTGTGCAAATGTGAAGATAAAAAGTCTTACATTGGAAAGTTGAGAAACCTAACAAGGGCTTATAAGGAGTTGGGCTACTCCTCCCATTGCCAATTGGTTTTGAGATGAAATCTCAACTTCCTTCATAGTCAACGAGAAAGAGAGAAGTTTTACTTATCTAAAAAATATATTATTGGTATAAATAAAATAAAACAAATTAAGAGACAAAACACACGGTCTCACGATTCTCACCCTCCCTTTCCTGTCCTATGGACTTGTGGAGTGCTCTCTCTCTCTCTCTTCTCAAATAAAAGCCAACTTCTACTGTTTATTTGATCTTTAACTCTCATTCAGGTTCAGCTCATAATTCCCACAACCCACAACAATAAACAACTCACCCTTCTCCCTCTCTCTCTCTCTCTCTCTCTCTCTCTCAAAAGATGTCCAAAATCATGTGGAAGAATTTATGCTTCCCCAATTTCATCAAATGCCTACCCACAATCCAAGCTCCACCTGATCAACCCTCTAACCAAAACTCACCACCCCTTCCCTCCACCACCACCACATGTACATCTCTCCTCATCAAAAACTACAACACCCTCTATGACTTCAACTTGATCAACTCCTCCTCCTCCAAGTCCCTCACACCCTCCTCCTCCTCCTCCTCCGCCGACGAAGTCCACACTTCCTCCTCTGATTCAGACTCCGACCTCTCTCCTCCCGATTTCGCCACCATCTTCGCCTCCCAACGCTTCTTCTTTTCCTCTCCGGGCCGCTCCAACTCCATCACCGAGTCTCCACACACAACCACCACCAAACCCAACAAGCCTCATCACAAAACAACGTTGGTCACCAAAGGCGTGCGCGTTCGCAAGTTCTCCTCAAACCCTTACTTGGACTTCAGGCGCTCCATGGAGGAAATGCTTGAAGCTAATAGAGATCATCACATGTTGGTGGGCCATGATCATCATCATCATAGCACAAGTGATGACGTGGAGTATCTACATGAGCTGCTTTTGTGCTACCTCTCACTCAATCCCAAACATGCCCACAAGGACATTATCAGCGCCTTCACTGACCTTGTCATCTGCGTGCTGTCTGCTAACTCGTCAGGGACAGCTTTAGCCGCCGATGACCGTTGAGAAAACCTCCAAACGCATTAGCGGCGGTGGTCCTTGTCTTTTGCGGATGGTTAATAGTCATGTAACGGTTGTCGAAAAACGAAGAAAAAACGACAAAGGAAGAAAAGGGCGTTTGTCTTTGCTCCTTCTCTTTGTGAGTTTTCAAGGTATGTGTCATGTTTCATGTATGAGGACAAAGGAAAAATGTGTATTCTGATGATCAGAAAACCAAGGAAGCGTGGGATGTGTTGAGGTCTCGAGATGAATGTTTATAATTTTTCTTTTAAATTTTGTTCTAGTATATTAGTTAATTTGTTGAATTGTTGTGTAGAAACAAAATGTGTTCTGTTTTTATTATAAAAAAAAAAAAATACATGTTGAATGTTTTTCATTGGCAAATGGTAATTGGCGACTTGGTGGTCCTGCTAACAATAAGTCCCTGCATGTCGGGGATTTTTTCACATGTAACAATGAGGGAACTCTTAATTAATCAACTAATTAATTAATTAAAGTTAGTGATCACTGATTCGTTAATTTTATAACTTAGAGATATAGTTTGTTGCAAATGTAGTTTAGACCAGTCAATTAAGGCTGTGTGCCTCCTTTGCATCCAAATTCGATCTATTTTCCCGTACATTAGAATAGTTTAGAATATCACTTTGTCAAAAAAAAAAAAAAAAAAACAAATGACATGATTTGTTGAGTATGCAGCACGGACAGTGAATGATTTTAAAAATCACATCAAACTCGGCCTAAATAAATAAAATAATTTAATTCCTAAAATTTAGAAGTTGGTATCTTCTAACGGTGTGCCTCCCCCTAAAATATGCATGAATGAGAGAAAAAATGGAACATTGTTGCTTAAGGAGAGTGTTGGAATTGTTATGTGTGGTCAATTAGGGTGACTCGTACTCTGTTTTTTCTTTCTCTAGATTTTTCTATTTCTTAATATGGTATTGTATGCGTACCTGTAAATTGATGAATTTTCTTGATTTTACTAGCATTCGGATTAAGTTTTAATTAAACAGATCAAATTAAGATTAACGTAAGATAGCAAGACTTAGTCTTTTTGTTTTGTTTTTTTTTCGGGGGTAATGACAAAACTTTCATTGGCTTGGAGCATCGATTATGAGGCTCACTCAAAGCCCTACCAAAATGAAGCCAAGAAAAATTGCATGCTTTGCATTGAAATTTGGAAGGATCGATATCATGCATGAAATGATATGTATTTTTTCCGCTCTGAAATCCGTGTACAAATCACTGAGCAAAAGCATTGTGAAACCCGAAGTTTGCTAGTGGTAAAGAAGCAGGTTAATTTTTGTTCATCAGTGTGGGTTTACTTTATTCCTTTTTGTTCATAGACAGAAATGGCGAGACAAACAAAGAGGATCCAAGGAGAGTTTTCCAACAACTACAAGAAAAGAAGGAAATGCTTTCATATATTTTATACTATAAATACTTAATCTTAAAGTTGGTTGGGTTTAGGTAAGATTAATACCAGACCATTTGTCTTTAAGTGGGATTTGCTTCATTTTATTAAGAGAGGTTCGTGCTTCATTTTGCAACAATTTCTAACATGTGCAGTAGGTTGTAGGTGGAGGATGATCAGAACCCAAAAAAGCAAAAAGAAAAACAAGTTGGAGAGATAGCCATAAACGAGTAGGCCAAATCATATAGGATCATGTAGGAGAATCTTGGCACTGCCTATTTGGTTTTCTTTACTTTTCAGGAAAGGTTTCTTTATTATTTGGACAAAAAAACAAGAACAGGAACAAGATCAAAGATTCTTTTTGTGGCATTTTTAAGAAATCATGCGTATAATTAACAACTGGGGAACATGTGCACAACTATATATGTCTTGTCTGCGTGTTTTGTAGATTAGTGAGATGATAAAGATTTGTGTGCTTATTAGTATTTGCAAAAACTAAAATATTCTACGTGACGACATATGAACACGTACACCTTCTATTTACATTACAGAACAAGGATTAATAGAGTGATGACATAGAAAATATAATACAAATTAGATAGAGAAGTTGGATAATCTTTTTGTTAGTAATGATTAACTTTTAAACCATCAAGTCCTTCACCAAATCAAATCCAAACGAGTCCAGGGTGTTTAATAAAGAAAACAAAAGGGAGGGCTGCAAACTCTTGGCAACAACCAAAGGTAGAATCACAGGACATACATATATGGGGTAGCATCTTGTCATCCAAATAATGGAAAATAATGGACTTGCGGAGAACAGGCATAGTGTTGGGAGGAGTGTCAGGTTATATATGGATACTTCATCTCAATCAACTCAACACTGATTTTCTTGGACCTAGAGATCTTTCCCATGGACCCCCCATGAATTCGATTCATGTCCAATACCTGTCAGTACGTTTGTATACAGAGTTGACAAGCACAAAAACCAAATAAGTAGACTCATTAACTGTATAGTAATAGTATATCGTAGTTTCAACTCAACTTATTCAAACGACTAGCACTGCCACAAACAGAAGGCCGTTTAGGGGTGTTTTGTATGTAAGAAGCATTTATACTCGTAAGTGTTTTTTTTTTTTGAAGTGTTTCTATTTGAAAATGGATTTGTAATCCAGAAGTCGGTATAAATTTTTTGCCAAACGCTATCAAAAATATTTTTGGTCATGATGACCATTTTTACCATTTTAGAAACACTCTTAAATAGGGTGAGAGAGATGTTGGAGGTTGTGTTAATGGAGAGGATGTTATTCCATTCAAATATGTACAGCAACAGCTAATCTGGCGAAGTTTGCTTCTTGATGCCAGAACATATCAAGTGCAGACAATTCTGCTGTCTAATCAAATATGTGGGAAAGTCTGGAAACTATTGACATACAGCTCCTGCCTAATTTCCTTGGGAATGGTAGTCTCTCCATTATTTCAATTCATCAATAGGCTTCTGCTCTTGTTTGCATGCATAAAAACAAACAATTCACATTGCATGCCCAAACAATTTCAAATCGCATGTTGCTTGTTTGTCTTCACCAAATATCAAATCGAACTCGGGACATACGCTTATTATGAAAGGAAAATTAATAATGATTCAAAAAATTGAAAATTTATTGGATGTACGGATCACATGACAAATATTTGAAGTAGTAAAAAAATGCAAAAAAAAGTGTGACATTGTGAGTTGGGTCAGTATGACTTGGACTTGTAAACCAACTTGATCCAAGCCCATTGGGTTAACCGAAATGACAAATCTTAAAGTGCTGAAATATATATATATATCTTCAGGTGGAGCTCTGCTTTGTTTTCGTCGTAAATAAATTCTTCTAAACTTGAACACAACTTTTGTTTTGGTCGTCTGATGAGTTGGGGGTGGGGGTACCCCCACCCGTGAGAGGCTGGCGGGGTGGTGAGGTTTAGCTACTTTCTTTTATTTCTATTTTTAAATCTTAGTTCAATTAAAAGTAAACCATAGGGTAGGACGTGTTTTTGTTTTGGTCGTAGGAAGAGGACGTGTTGAGAATACATGCTATGCAAGAGAGCCCTGATAAAAAGTAGGGAGTTTCACTAAAACACCCAAAATGGAGGTTGAAATTATAAAAAAACTCAAGCACTATTTAAACATATAAACACACTCAAAACCCATCATTACACACACTCAAAACCTATTTATAAACACACCCAAAAAGTTGACTTTGGGGTTGATTTTGGGTGTGTTTCTATGTTTAAATAGTGCTTGAGTTTTTTTATAAATACATGTCTAGGATTGGATTTATTTATAAATTTGTATAAAAAGTATGTCTTGCTTGCACATGAATCTACTCTCTTTTTCCCTTTAGGCCCCCCCTACACACACACACGCAATAAAAGTTAATATTCCTCACCAAAGCTGGCATCACAGAGGGAATCACCTTCTCTCTTTATTGGGGCTTGGGGTGGTGGATTGGTGGGGGCGTAGGCGGGTGCGGGTGTCACTCGCTGTGGCCGGCTTAAGCCAAGTGTAGCCTTGCCAGCGCTTTTAAAGTTTGTCATATGTTGTCAACGAGGTTAAGTCCAATAAAAAATGTTATTGCCTTGTAGACTATAGTGGTCTCAGGTTCGAACTTTCATGTCACCTTAGAGCGATTCCAGCGGCTTACCTTTTGCCCGAGCAAAGGGAGGTCTATGCCCAAAAAGGGTTTTCAGCAGACAAATGCTGCCAAGACTGTTGATGGGCTCCACAAACTTGGGCTGGCCCAAATGCAAGAATAGTCTAAGCTGTTGCTTGGGTTTGTTGACATTAGTGATGACGTCAGCAACAAATTTTTTTTAAAAAAAATAGAAAAAAAATCTATAAAAATACTTAAAAATTTCAGAATTCTTTAAAATAGATACTTAGTCATATTCTTTACTTTCCACACCAAAACTCTATACAAATTTCTCTCCTCATATCTGATATGAATAGTGGTTGCTATAGCAATAGGTGGAAACACCACAAACCTTTTGCAAGGGCTGTCACTATTTATGTGAATAGTAACAGCTCTTGCCTTGTCCCTGTCCTTTGCCATGGCAAATGGGTGGAAGTGCTCTTAATAGTATGTGAGAAACCCCCCTCCCCTTATAGTATTAAAAAAAAATATTGTCATCTGTTAATTAAAGTAACCGTGATTAACTATTTTCAATTACTTAATGCCATATTTATGAGAAATTTATTTCATACATCCATTATCACTTAAAATAAATTTTTCATCTTCTCCGTTGCATTGCTCCTCCAGCTTATTGCTTACGAACAATTTTTTTTTTCTTTTCATGGACAATTGATAAGACAAGATTAACGAAAGTCACTTATAATTTCCAGCTTGCTTAAGTAGGACAAAGATGCGAGTGGAATGACACAACCAAGGTAACAAATAATGGACAACAACATCCTTCTTATAATCCTTATGGTGAAATAGAAAGTAGCTACACCACCAGAAAATAAAAAGTAGTTAAAGGTGGTCTTTTTTTCCTTTAATACATGCGATACTGGGAGTTTTCCACACACTACCAATGTGTCATGAGGATTTGAACTTGAGATCATTAGTCTGCAAATTAAAGTTCCCTTCGGTTGAAGAAAAAAAGAGTCTCATATCATATGGAATAGAGTACTGCCTTTTCCTTTTTTATTTACTTTTCCTAGAACAATCGTATTCCTGGATGTATTTCCCAAAACAACCCACCAACATTTTTTCCAGCGAAAAAAAAAAACCACCAATATTTTTCTCTACATGCATGCAAACACGTTGGCCCAACTTTTATCTTTCTCTGTCCCCAATACTTTAGCTTTAAAGCCCGCTTGCCTTTACCCAAAAGAAAAAAGAAAAAATCGTTGTTAATATATTAATTATTCTCAACGTACCTCCCTCTATATAAAGCCCATGCAATATAGCAGGAAGAGGCAACCAAAAACCATCTACTTACTAGTTATGGCAATGCAATTACGCTCTTTGCTCTTGTGTGTGCTGCTGCTTCTCCTTGGCTTTGCTTTGGCAGATACCAATGCTGCTGCCAGGATCCATACACCCGTTGTCTGTGCAAATCTCAGCAGGACCAATTTCGATACTCTTGTACCAGGCTTCGTATTTGGGGCTGCTACAGCATCTTACCAAGTCAGTGCATGCCTTCCGGGGGCTTAATTAATTGTGTTTCTTATGGTTACTTAATTAAGTTTCATTTGATTTCAATGTCAGATATCATTCTGTGTATATATCGTCTTATATTTGTATGTACATTTCAGGTAGAAGGTGCTGCAAACTTGGACGGTAGAGGACCAAGCATATGGGATACTTTCACCCACAAACATCCAGGTCTGTTGAATCAAACAATCAAATCTTTTTCTTTTGATGATCAGCTACTTCATTTCAAAACATACTATATGTACAGCTAATTCATTCGTTGCTTTTTTAATTTAAGCTTTCTACCTCAGTATCTCTGGTGTCATTCTTTTCCCTCTTATATTTGTTTTCTCCAAATCCTTACAGTAATTAAATATACGTTTTTCAATGTCTAAACCAGCCACCGGTACTCCATGGAAATTAGTTATTCTGGACTTACCCTCATGTTTTAAGTGTTGTAAAAGTGCTCAATGGAAATTAATTTAGAACTATCGCTTGTATCAAAACAAACTGAACTTTATATGCTCTAAATAATTAAAATTATATTTGGTAATTGCAGAAAAGATCGCTGATGGCAGCAATGGAGATGTTGCTATTGATCAATATCACCGCTATAAGGTTTGAAAATCATATAATTTTTCGAATTTGAAGGACAAACGGCATTTATGATGAAATCCTTATATTTTGGCTTCTTTCTTATAATTGTGTTTATCTTTTGTGTCATTACAGGAAGATGTGGCAATTATGAAAGATATGGGGTTGGACTCGTATAGATTCTCTATCTCATGGTCCAGAGTGTTACCAAGTAAGTTGATCATTCGCATCCACATATTTTATTAGGACCAATCACTTTATAGTTTAACATGTTTTATATTCAATTTAATTTCTATTTCTCGATAGGTAATTGCTTATATTTTCTTGTTTTGTTTGAATTATTATTAGATGGAACACTAAGTGGTGGAATTAACAAGAAAGGAATCGAATACTACAATAATCTCATCAATGAACTCCTACGCAATGGTGATACAACTATCAATCTTATATATCGTCCTAATATATAATAACAACAAATGCACTTATATTTAATCAAACTTTTAATTTTCTGTTACTGGTCATATGCTATATATAGGTATAGAGCCATTAGTGACACTCTTCCACTGGGATGTTCCCCAAACCTTAGAGGACGAATATGGTGGTTTCTTAAGCAATCGTATTGTGTAAGTGAACAACTTTTTTCCTTTATATAATATTGATCATTTAACTATATAACTACAACTATTATATAACAAATACATTTTGAAATGTGTACACACAGCAATGACTTTGAAGAATATGCAGAACTTTGTTTTAAGAAATTTGGTGATCGAGTGAAGCATTGGACCACACTTAATGAGCCATATACCTTTAGTAGCCATGGTTATGCAGACGGGATCCACGCACCAGGACGATGCTCTGCTTGGTATAACCAAACATGCTTTGGTGGAGATTCGGCTACTGAACCATATTTGGTGACACACAACCTACTCCTTGCTCATGCAGCCGCTGTAAAATTGTACAAGAAAAAATATCAGGTCTTTTAATTAGTTTTTTATTGTTGAAATATTGAGGCCTAATTGAGAATTTGATATGAGTTAGTAGTATTAAGTAACAACATAATTGTGAATATATATCTATTTATTTATTTTTCTGACTCAAAATCAACAAAAAATATTTATCTTTCTTGTGTAGGCATATCAAAAAGGTGTGATAGGAATAACAGTGGTAACACCTTGGTTTGAGCCCGCTTCAGAGGCAAAGGAAGACATAGATGCTGCATTTCGAGCTTTGGATTTTATATATGGATGGTAAGTATACTATTATTTTATATATCAACTCATTTAAATACTTTATTTATGAATTATAATATCAGCTAGCTAGCTAATAGCACTTTATATAATATTATAAGTTTATGCTTAAAATTTTCATAGGTTTATGGACCCATTGACAAGAGGTGACTATCCGCAGAGCATGCGATCTCTTGTTGGAGAACGATTACCAAATTTCACAAAAAAAGAATCCAAGTCATTGAGTGGGTCATTTGATTATATTGGAGTAAACTACTATTCTGCTAGATATGCAAGCGCTTCTAAGAATTATTCTGGACGTCCAAGCTACTTAAATGATGTTAATGTTGATATAAAAAGTGAGTACAAATTAAAAACTTCAAGTAATTAATTATGTTCATAATGACTAGATCCTAATATTCATATTTATATATGTTGTCGCAGCTGAGCTTAATGGAGTTCCCATTGGTCCACAGGTACCCATCAAATTATTTGTTTAAGCTATTGGCATTTGGACAATTAATACCTATATATATATATATATATATATATATTCCCAAAAGTCTCACTAATCTGCAAATGGGATTGCAGGCTGCTTCAAGCTGGTTATATTTTTACCCAAAAGGACTTTACGATCTTCTATGCTACACAAAGGAAAAGTATAATGATCCAATCATATACATTACTGAGAATGGTAATTAATACTTTTGAGCATTAATTAATTGCATCATTAATGTTTCACATATATGTATAATGGTGTAAAATATAGTTAAATGCTGTAAACTCTAAATTTAAAACTAAATGCACATTGCCAACATGAGGTAGCCGAGTGGCAAAAGGTCTTCACTTGCAGATCAGTAGTCTCATGCTCAAACCCCAATAACACCTTTATAGTATGTGTGTGAGAGAGAAAGAAACCTCATATTTCTCTGTAGTTTAAACTATCATTTATATTATAAATAAATAAATAAACTAAATGCACATTTCTTTTTTGGAGGAAAAAAAAATGTGTGCATAAGATACTTCATTATACTGCAGGTGTGGATGAATTCAATCAGCCCAATCCCAAATTATCACTTTTCCAACTCCTTGATGATAGCAATAGAATTTACTACTACTATCACCACCTTTGTTACCTCCAAGCAGCAATTAAGTAAGTGTTTGTCAACATTTTAATTAAGGCTATATATGTATGGAGCCTCTTTACATTTTGGTTATTTAAGCACTAAATTGACCCAAATACATTCTTTTTATTTATTTTTCTTTTGTGTGTTTGCAGAGAGGGTGTTAAAGTGAAGGGGTACTTTGCATGGTCATTGCTAGACAATTTTGAATGGGACAATGGATATACTGTTCGGTTTGGTATCAACTATGTTGATTACGACAATGGACTGAAAAGACACTCAAAACACTCAGCGCACTGGTTCAAAAGTTTCCTCAAGAAATCTTCAAGGAAAACGAAAAAGATCCGAAGATGTGGGAACAACAATACTAGGGCTACCAAGTTTGTGTTTTAAATTTGAATCCATGTGATGAATAAAGTACAACTCCTCCTCCATAGAGTCGTTGTTCAAGTTGTTTTTCATGTTTTAACTTTATGTTTGGCTCTTTCTGAGTCGGAATAAGTTGCAGCAACTCATTGTGAGTTAGTTGTCTCTCCTTATGAGTGTTTAGTTTTAATTTTACTTTACGTCATGTGCTTGGTTTATCAACGTTTGTTTGCTTTATGTGGTAGAGGTGCTTTGACCCTTCTCATATGTGGTTGGAGGGATACCTTATGTCTAAATGTTGTTGATGTATCCTTCATGTGTTTGTATTAGTCCATGTGGTCAATGGCTCTTTATGACTAAATTATGAATGCAATTCCTCTAGATAAAAAATTGTGAATAAAAATAAAAACTGAAATAAATGAATGTTCAGCCCCCACCAAAATATTTGCTACTTATACTAAGACATCTAGGAACCAATGGGATGTTAGTTGGATTGGATCAAGTTTGTAGTGTGCTCCCATGTGGTCTTGGGTTTAAGCCCCCATGGTACTCGTGTGTTGTGAAACTCTCCCTTCCTAACTTCAGGGGAAAAAACTAACTAAGACATCTAGTTTGATTTAAGTATAAATAAACTTGAACAAGATCCTTGTGGGCAAAAGAAAATGTTGAGGGTGCTTATTAGAGAAAACTTATGCTCTGAAGGGATAATATATATTTTAGAAAATTTTCTATAAATCCAAATTCCCCTTTAAGAGTTGGGTTTAATCTTCCTTTTTAAAATTTTATGATCTAATAATTTTTTTTCCTTTATGAAATTATTTTTATGCTCCAACTATGCCCCCAATGATTTAAATCGGGTAAGAGTTATTTATATCATAATAATTAGGTAATTAATATTGTTATTGACTTTGATTGCAATACATTATACATATAAAAGGGTAAGAAATTAATTTTAGACCAATAATTACTCTATTTGACGTTTAAATAAATATGATTTGTATATTTTTTTCTATCAATTTGAATTTTAACGAAAAAGATCCGAAGATGTGGGAACAACAATACTAGGGCTACCAAGTTTGTGTTTTAAATTTGAATCCATGTGATGAATAAAGTACAACTCCTCCTCCATAGAGTCGTTGTTCAAGTTGTTTTTCATGTTTTAACTTTATGTTTGGCTCTTTCTGAGTCGGAATAAGTTGCAGCAACTCATTGTGAGTTAGTTGTCTCTCCTTATGAGTGTTTAGTTTTAATTTTACTTTACGTCATGTGCTTGGTTTATCAACGTTTGTTTGCTTTATGTGGTAGAGGTGCTTTGACCCTTCTCATATGTGGTTGGAGGGATACCTTATGTCTAAATGTTGTTGATGTATCCTTCATGTGTTTGTATTAGTCCATGTGGTCAATGGCTCTTTATGACTAAATTATGAATGCAATTCCTCTAGATAAAAAATTGTGAATAAAAATAAAAACTGAAATAAATGAATGTTCAGCCCCCACCAAAATATTTGCTACTTATACTAAGACATCTAGGAACCAATGGGATGTTAGTTGGATTGGATCAAGTTTGTAGTGTGCTCCCATGTGGTCTTGGGTTTAAGCCCCCATGGTACTCGTGTGTTGTGAAACTCTCCCTTCCTAACTTCAGGGGAAAAAACTAACTAAGACATCTAGTTTGATTTAAGTATAAATAAACTTGAACAAGATCCTTGTGGGCAAAAGAAAATGTTGAGGGTGCTTATTAGAGAAAACTTATGCTCTGAAGGGATAATATATATTTTAGAAAATTTTCTATAAATCCAAATTCCCCTTTAAGAGTTGGGTTTAATCTTCCTTTTTAAAATTTTATGATCTAATAATTTTTTTTCCTTTATGAAATTATTTTTATGCTCCAACTATGCCCCCAATGATTTAAATCGGGTAAGAGTTATTTATATCATAATAATTAGGTAATTAATATTGTTATTGACTTTGATTGCAATACATTATACATATAAAAGGGTAAGAAATTAATTTTAGACCAATAATTACTCTATTTGACGTTTAAATAAATATGATTTGTATATTTTTTTCTATCAATTTGAATTTTGAAAAATCCTATAAATATGTTTTGTTGATAAAAAAAAAAAATTATCATATAAACATGCTATGAGGCTATGTTATTCAAAAAATAAATAAATGGATTTTCTTCTTCTTTCTTCTTTATCTTCTTCCTTAAGGAATCCTGAGAGTTGTTGAGGCCCAAAAAATCTCAAGCAAGGTTCGTGCATATTTTTAGGCCTAATTCATTATCCTGCTATAAAATGGACGTGGAGGCCCATCAAATACGACTACGAAGTGCCTAAACAAGCTTTGATATTCGCTCTATGCCAAATGAGACTACAATTTGGCACTTGGGGAGGTTATAATACAGGTTTACCTAGCCCACTGCTTCATCAAGCATTATCTAACACAGCTCTTAGCCACTGCAATACAACGTAGCCCAAGCATAAGCATGCAAATAATATGTCATGCCAGGCGACTCCTTTTAGTGCCAAACCACCAAAAAAGCTTAAGTGAGCTTAAGCCACATACATGCATAGGACTTGCTGAGCGAGTTGTGGTATGGATAGGTACGAGGGTCCACAAGGCCCATTAAGGGTTCAAAAGGTGGAGGTTTCAGGCTGCTTGGAAGCACCAAAACCCAAGCCCACTTCCTTAGAGCAAGTCCACCCCAAAAGGCTAAGGCAAGGCAAAGGCAAGGCAAGGTTTGACACTATTCATGTGAATAGTATCATCCTCGCCTTTTTTGGTTCAGTCGTTGTTCAAGTTGTTTTTCATGTTTTAACTTTATGTTTGGCTCTTTCTGAGTCGGAATAAGTTGCAGCAACTCATTGTGAGTTAGTTGTCTCTCCTTATGAGTGTTTAGTTTTAATTTTACTTTACGTCATGTGCTTGGTTTATCAACGTTTGTTTGCTTTATGTGGTAGAGGTGCTTTGACCCTTCTCATATGTGGTTGGAGGGATACCTTATGTCTAAATGTTGTTGATGTATCCTTCATGTGTTTGTATTAGTCCATGTGGTCAATGGCTCTTTATGACTAAATTATGAATGCAATTCCTCTAGATAAAAAATTGTGAATAAAAATAAAAACTGAAATAAATGAATGTTCAGCCCCCACCAAAATATTTGCTACTTATACTAAGACATCTAGGAACCAATGGGATGTTAGTTGGATTGGATCAAGTTTGTAGTGTGCTCCCATGTGGTCTTGGGTTTAAGCCCCCATGGTACTCGTGTGTTGTGAAACTCTCCCTTCCTAACTTCAGGGGAAAAAACTAACTAAGACATCTAGTTTGATTTAAGTATAAATAAACTTGAACAAGATCCTTGTGGGCAAAAGAAAATGTTGAGGGTGCTTATTAGAGAAAACTTATGCTCTGAAGGGATAATATATATTTTAGAAAATTTTCTATAAATCCAAATTCCCCTTTAAGAGTTGGGTTTAATCTTCCTTTTTAAAATTTTATGATCTAATAATTTTTTTTCCTTTATGAAATTATTTTTATGCTCCAACTATGCCCCCAATGATTTAAATCGGGTAAGAGTTATTTATATCATAATAATTAGGTAATTAATATTGTTATTGACTTTGATTGCAATACATTATACATATAAAAGGGTAAGAAATTAATTTTAGACCAATAATTACTCTATTTGACGTTTAAATAAATATGATTTGTATATTTTTTTCTATCAATTTGAATTTTGAAAAATCCTATAAATATGTTTTGTTGATAAAAAAAAAAAATTATCATATAAACATGCTATGAGGCTATGTTATTCAAAAAATAAATAAATGGATTTTCTTCTTCTTTCTTCTTTATCTTCTTCCTTAAGGAATCCTGAGAGTTGTTGAGGCCCAAAAAATCTCAAGCAAGGTTCGTGCATATTTTTAGGCCTAATTCATTATCCTGCTATAAAATGGACGTGGAGGCCCATCAAATACGACTACGAAGTGCCTAAACAAGCTTTGATATTCGCTCTATGCCAAATGAGACTACAATTTGGCACTTGGGGAGGTTATAATACAGGTTTACCTAGCCCACTGCTTCATCAAGCATTATCTAACACAGCTCTTAGCCACTGCAATACAACGTAGCCCAAGCATAAGCATGCAAATAATATGTCATGCCAGGCGACTCCTTTTAGTGCCAAACCACCAAAAAAGCTTAAGTGAGCTTAAGCCACATACATGCATAGGACTTGCTGAGCGAGTTGTGGTATGGATAGGTACGAGGGTCCACAAGGCCCATTAAGGGTTCAAAAGGTGGAGGTTTCAGGCTGCTTGGAAGCACCAAAACCCAAGCCCACTTCCTTAGAGCAAGTCCACCCCAAAAGGCTAAGGCAAGGCAAAGGCAAGGCAAGGTTTGACACTATTCATGTGAATAGTATCATCCTCGCCTTTTTTGGTTCCACCCCAAATGGCAAGGGCAAGGGCAATTACTATTTATTTTAATTGATTATATATTTTTTTATACTTAAACCATTAATTTTGGCATGAGAAGGGAAAAAAAAGACTATGTATTTATATATATATATAAATTCTGAAAATTTTGGTATTTTTTTCGATTTATTTTTAAAAAAATTTTAGTTGCTGACGTCATCAATGACGTCAGCAAACCCATGCAAGATTTGCCTTTGGGCCTGCCCAGGCTTGTGGCCCCCATCAACTGCCTGGTCTTGCCTTTGTACGCTGGAGCCAAAAGCTGGGCCTAGGCCTCCTACTGCCCGGGCAAACCAGCAGCGTTGGAGATGCTCTTAAGCCCAACACATGAGTAAGTAAGAGAAAAATTTCAGCACCCTTTCGCTTGAGATCGAACCAGCCTTGCCTAATTCAAACTGATAAAATCCAGTTTACATAAATATCTAGGCTAACGAAAAAGATAAGCCTCAACCTTTTTGTTTGACCATCATCTTTATACATCTTTACCCCTATGAGCTCATGCAGGAAAAGAGAAATGAAGGTCAAGTTGGAGTGTTGCCTAGTAATGAAGCTTTTACAAGGCCCAATTGCAGGAAGGCTTTAGGGCACCAAAATGTTTTGTCTCAATAACCATGGATTCAGCTTATTTTAGGGAAATTTCATTGATTAAGACCATATTGGAAAAAGTGAAGGAAAGAAATGAGAAGACTTGGCCAAATGATAAGAAACCAACTAGGGTTTGTGGGGTAAAGAGGAGTTCCAGTGCCTATAAAAGGAGGTCATTGGCTACCCAGCATGGGAGACTTAACTCAAACACAGCAATCGAGCGAGCATATTCTCTAACTGCTGGAAACATCAAGCCCAAGCACCTTCTCTTCCATCTTCTTCTTCTCTATCCTAAAAAATCAACGCAAGTAGGCGCAAGCATATTCTCTCATTGCTTGAAGCACCAGATTCAAGCTCTGGTTCTTCCATCTTTTCATTCCCTATCTCAAAAAAGCCTATTCCAGATCTGAAACACTCATCCTCTCAAGCCAAACTAAAAGCATGGTTATCACCTTCTTGGTAAGAAAACGCATACATCGCAAGCCATCCTCTAGCTATTGGAAACACCCATAATTTCAAGTCTTAATCTTTTCTTTTTACTCTTTTTGTCTTAGAACACCATGCCAAGTAATAAACGGTACCCAAAAATTTCTACAAGTCACTATCCTTAGATTCAAGCATCAGAGTTAACTTTCTCTATTCCAAGAAATCCATTCATGTTGTTGGAAGTATTCCAGAGTTACCGAAAGATATAGTCTATCTACAATTCCAAGCTTTTTCCTTTCCAGCTCTCTCTCTCTCTATCTCTTTTGCTAAACTTATGGGCTTTTAGCTCTCACGCCATAAGCTTTTCATGCCAAGCCTAGCTGTATCTTGATTCACCAAAGCAAACTCTTATGCCAAGTCTGTACAATATCAATGCATCATCTCCAACTCTTTCCAGAGCCGCCGAAAGCCTATCCAAACAAGTAGCAGCTGCTGGAATGCCTCTTCTAGCACCTGTTACATTATGTCTCAAGCAAAGACCTTTTAGTGCCTTCTCAAATCTATCGTCCAGCAAGGTCCTTACAGCGGCTGCTATATCATTCTCATCAAAACTTGCAATGTACTAAGGACCCATTGAAAAAAAAAAAACCAAAGCATTCCTTAAGACTTCAACTCTTTCAAGATATTTTGGGGCCGGGTGCCACAAACTCCTTACAGGGGTGAAAGAGAGCTCAATCTACCTCTCAACAATCTAATAATCTCATTGTAGCAAAAAAGACTCCAACAAGAGTTATTTCTTTGATTGGTGAAAATGAAATGGCCTCATACATATGTAAGAAATCTCACACGAATAGAGACCTACAAATGAGGTAAATAAACCCATCAAATGCATACATACATGTTCACCTGTTTTAGATTTGTTCCTGTGATGGTAGGGTAAAGTTCCTCATTGTCTTGAAAACCATTTGTGGTCAACAAGTCAACTTTCTTTTGTGTATGAGTGTGTCACTACTAGCAATAAAATCCCTAGCAGACTTCTTTAAAAATGGATAACTTGCACCCCAAGTTACTGATTTTAAACAAGCGATTGTGAATTTGGATGAGGAATATCTCCCAAGTAAGTTCTTTTCTTGCCTCAGACTGGTGAGGACTTCACAATTTTTCACAGTACAAAACTAGTAGTTCCGGCTAGAATAAATAACAAGAAAGTAAACTGTTTCAGGCAGAACTGCCTTTTACAAGACTCAGAAATGGAAGGACCAACTCTAAAAATGGACAAAGGAGCATTGGACTTTAATTTCTGCCTGGATAGCTATTTTTGATCCGGATTGAATTGGATGTATCCGTGCTGGATTGGACCATCAACACATTTAACTGTTAAGTTTCAACTATAAATCAATACCAACGTCCGAGTTTGGCAGAGCTTTAATATATTTCAAGCCATAGAAGACTTTTTGAACTGGCAAAATTGGAACCTCTTCAGTCTGGAGGGAGCATAAGTGACTGGATTTGATGATTACTAAGCTGGAACTGCGTTGTAGTACATGTTCTGCTTGATCAGGGCTCTCCATAAATTTGTTAAGATTTTCATATTTGTAAAACCCGAACTCTGCTTGTTTTGGCTTATGCTGAACCAAATTTGTAATAAGAGAAATCTCGCTTTGTATGACTATTTCTCTGAAACTGAACTAAATTTAGAGACTCCGAATTCCAGCTTGACTTGCTTGTTGTGGCTCAATGAGTTTTGGTTGCTTCAATGTTTTGAAGGTTTTTTGAGATCAAGTGATCATTTTGAGTTTTTATTTTTTGATTGATTTCTTGGTTGTCCTTGATCTGTTCACCTTCTCTCATATTTATAGAAAATCCTAGAGTTGGATTTCTAATCTTTTAATAATGAGCGGCAGATTTTCTAAAAACATGATCTTTTATTTTAAATGTCAAAGAAAATGAGATTTTTATCTATTCTGGCAGACAAACCATCAACAGTCAGTTCTTTATGGTGATCACTTCTCTATTTTTTGAAAGAAAAACCTAATCCTTTTTTAACTTTTAACTGCTTTGTAAGAATTCAATCTGTCATGATGGTTAGTTTGCTTTTTCTGATGAACAACTCCCTGCTCCCTATTTATCTCTTTAGAAAAATGTAGTTTGCTTATCCCTTTAAAATTATGCCTGTTCTGATGCAGATTTATATAAAAGGGGATTTTGACCTTCTTTTGACTGAAAAGATTGGAGATATCTTCATGTTTAAGACCTACCTTCATTAACTCCCTATCAGCCTTCTTGTGATAGTTAAAATTACTGACTTTTTAATGTCAGGTAGTCACGTGGGTTTGCTTCAATTTTGGGCTATTCTCTTTTTCATTTAATCACGCCAAGCCCAGGTTGAGTTTTCTCTGTTTCCAAAGCCCAAGTTAATTCTCGTGGGCTGACAAGTCCTGGACTGGGCTTTCTCAATTTTTGGGCTCTTGATTCCAATTAAACGGAAAAGTTCAAACTACTTGGATTCTAAGATTGCTTTGTCGTTCTGGGCCTCCAGCGCTGGGCTGGGTGTGCAGAATTTTGGCCCAAACAATACCTTGCCATAAGGTTAACACACACACACACACACAAAAACATATGATATACATACCTATGAAAGAAGTATGGAGGAAGTATAATTATCTATGGACAAGGTATACATATATATATATGTTAATTATCTATAGATGAGGTATATATATGAATATTAATTTCCTATGGCTGATAAATTTGAATTTATCAAAGAAAACTTGGACCCAATATATAGGACTTCTACGTCACCAATAGGTAAAGTTGGAAACTATGTATCTCTAATATATGTAAAGACTTATCCAACTCCATACAACCATGGTTGTTATACTTCAATGTGAATAAATGATAAAGAACTCTATACCAACCGTATAGATTGAATAACTCATACCTATAAGATAGGTATGCAGCCAATTAGGAAAGAAAAAAAAACCATATGAATCCTTCTAGTGCTTTAGGGTAATATGGTTTCATATCTACATTCCATATCTAAAAGCAAAAAGTTTTGAATTCATGAAGCACAAATGCAAAAACATAATTTTAGGGATGTGTATGCTTAAATTTTCCATTTCTAACTAACAGTCTCCTTTTATTGAGACATTCCTCAAATAATTTTATTTAAGGGACATCCTTTAAGGTCTACTACAATTTTTTTTTTCAACAATCCAACCCAACTTCTTTTTTTTTTTTTAATGAAGAAAAGGGGAGAAAACCCCCAAACACCAACACAACAACTAACTAGAACTAGTAAGACGAGCCTTATTGCAAAAAAGTCTACGTTCAGAGATCATCATTGCAAAAAATTAGATAAATCGAAAACCGTTTTGACATCTAATTGTATCCTACAAAATCAATGAACATGGTATTTCAAAAAAAATACTAAAATTTCAATAATTTAATTGAGTGATCAAATGATATCGGATTCAAGTGATTTTTTGTAGAGATGGTCTTTGAATGAATATCTACAAAATATACGTTTGGATTAGTGAAATACAATGTAGAGTGGGCCCTACAAGTGTGTCCCTCAACTAAAGCTATATGTTCTAACTAATGGCATATAATGTAATTTCATTCCCTATAATGGACATAAGAAGAATTTATATAGCCACACGTTTAGCTTGGTGGACTGCAATGGACAAGGAAAATTAGTGTCATGTATTCATTACATCACATCTAAATTGGACTTATCTAGCAAATGATCCATTAGAGTAGTGGTTTGGAACAATTGCTCCCCCAAGAAAGGTCCTAAGTTCGAGTCCTAACATCTGTTTAGTGTGTATGGGTTTAGTATGTTAGCGCCTCTCTTAATAGGAAATGTCTTTAAAAAATAATATTGGACCTATCTAAGAACCCCTATATTTATCTTCAAAAGAAAACTAATGTTCCTTACATAATTTCATGTGTACAAATCATACATAGACTTTAGCTTATGTACGTTTCAATGTCAACACTAAAACTCCTTACGTCACATGGTTTACACTTGCTGCAATCTGTAATTATAAAATTATATTCTAGAACTTGAAATCTGGAATAGATTTTATATAACAAAATATAGAATTGGTTTTTAGAATTCAAAACCCATCCATGATTTGATTGCGCGTGTGTGTTATTATTAATTTTTGTTTGCCAAACATACCCTAAATACAGAGGCTCATAATCCTATTTCTTTTCCCGTAAATTAGATTAATTTAGAATAAATTATCGGTTGTATTTAAAAAATATATATATAACAGCGTTGCTTCCTCTGAAAATTTGGCCTAACCCAGGGCTTAGCCAGTCACAGGTCACAAGCCTTAATTTTGGGCCCCGAAGCCCAATATGATCCAACCCAGTTAACAGCACCTGTGATGGGGCCCGCAAACAAAAAGGCCATTACCCCCTCTATCAAACCTAAAATCCAATACCATCCAATTGCAGCGTCTTCTTCCCTGGCCACCCATAAACATGGCTCTACGTATGTCCGTACAGTTCCCGATAACCTCAGCCTTCCTGTTATCCGCAAAAGCCGGTCACGTTAACTCATCCGTACGGTTGAAACCGCCATGTGCCTGTAACCATTCAGTTTCCCAGTTCCAGCCCAGACGGCCCCTAACAGACACGAGGAGCAAGCAATCGCTTCTCAAAGCCGTTGACGAAAGCCAAGCAAATTCCGAGTCCGGGCCCGAATCGGTGAGCACCCAGCAGAAAGAATCGGCGAGCACCCAGCAGAAAGAATCGGCGGGAGATGGAGAATCGGCGGCGAGTCAACCCGTCGAGTTGAGCGAGTTGGGGAAGGAGATCAAGGAGGCTATGCAGAAGAGGAAGGAGGAGAAAGAGGGAGACTTTCTGAGCGGAGTGGCGGATGAGGTTAGGGAGATCGAGTGGCCTGCGTTCGCGAAGGTGTTGGGGACCACTGGTGTGGTGCTTGGGGTCATTGCTGGCTCCAGCGTCGTTTTGCTTACTGTCAATGCCGTTTTGGCTGAGTTTTCCGACCGAGTTTTTGCCGGCAAAGGGGTTCAGGATTTTTTCAGCTGAGAGTCTGAGATAGGATAATGTTCGGTGCAAACCCGGCCCAGCCCAGCCCAGCCCATCTGCTATGCTAATTGAAGAGTGAAACTGTACATGATAATGTAATGCAGGGTCATATAACTCATTTTCTTTGTGAAATTTCACTCTTTGGTCAATACACTATTTGAAATCAATACTCAATAGCATTCATTGTATATTCAAAATTTATGGTTTTTTTCCCCTTAATTCTTACTAATGAAAGACAAGCATAACTAAATAGGCTTACAAATACAATCATAATTCAGTTCAGTTCTGCTACCCTGATCAACCAAGACCCAAAATCTCTAGCACCTGGTTTAACTTTAAAACACACCTCATTTAACAAGTTCAAGACAACAAAAGAAAGGTGGTGGAAGAGCATCAGGAACAGGAGCCTTATCATTCATTCACTTCCGCCGGCAGGGCCGACCAGGACTCCTTGAGCAGTCCCTTCTTTCCGAGCACTATCGTCCTTCTCCTCACCTTGTTCCTTCCGTATCTTGATCTTGTACTTGGCCTCAAAATCAGAAATTTCCTTTTTCTTCTTTTCCAATGCCTCATTCAGCCTAGCAATAACCTCCTCGATCCCCTCTTTGTTGCGCTGCACAGCAGGCAGGACCTCCTTGATTGTTCTCTCCACCAGCACACCTCCGATCATCCGGTAGCATCGCCTGGATGGATCAAGGGGCTGGATGGCACTGATGACCAACGAGTGCTCGCTTGCTTCCATCTCTAGCTCAGTGATTTTCGAGTAAATTTGGTTGAGTTCTGACCTCATAGCAGCAAACTTATTTGCAACTGCTTGCTCATTTACATATTCCTTTTGATCTCCTTCAGCTTTACTACTGGCCATGATTGTCTACAATGATATAACAACAGTATTCAAGAGTATGAGGAATCCACATAGTCAACAGTATTTAGACCACTGCAAAAAAGGCTTAGATATTGCATGTGGTAGAAAACTGGAAAACATACTTCAGATTCCCACAATGTAATCTTCTTCTTTTAAAAGAAACAAAAACAAAATATTGCAGCTGCATCTACCATAAATGATGATGGATTTCATACATGTGCTCCTCAAGTAATGAAAACTGACTTGATTTACTTTACAGATTTTTTTATAAACAGAATATTGCAACTAAGGAACCATTTTTCAATATGACAGACCACAAACAAGTATATTTTGATACGAGATTCCAAATGCAACTATAGTTTGTGCGACTGTCCACAACACAACTATGGATGCAAACGACTGCATCCCAGCAGGGAAGTTCACTTTGTTGATTCGTCTATGTCTAGCATGCTTGCACTCTATATACACATACATACAATCTGTTGTCAACTTGTCAGAAGCTCCTTGACAATGCTGCTTTTCCCAAATGTTTAATCCTAATAAGGCAGCAACATGGGGTAGCAATTAAATGAAAAGAAAAAGTTGAAAGTAATTAATTCATACTTGTCATCCCATAACTCGTCTATGTACAGTATGCTTGGACTACATATACACACACGTAGAATCTGTTGTTAGCAACTCCTTCACCATATGGTTTTTCCAAAATGTTTAATCTCAAGGCAACAATATGTCCTTTAATGAGATTCTCTATAATGTTTGATATGTTAAGCCAGACACCTCGCGGCCTTCGAATATCTTATCCATGAATCACTTAAATACAAATTTGAGTCTTCAAATGAGTCTCTTTATAACCCTAAAGTACCTTGAACTGGAATTTAAAGTTCTACATAATAAACAAACAAAAAATAAAGTTCTAAAAGTAATTTATTCAACTGAACTGGCTAACAAATAGTTATTTACGAAAACCTAAAAGCTTCAAAACTACTTATCTATTTCTAAATCTCTACTCTATAAAAATGAAGTTGGTGAGGAAAACATGTTGAAAGTTAAAACTACATAGTCGCTTCGGAGAATAAGTTTCCTCCCACTGTCCTTTAATTTTTCTTCAACAGGCTAGCCATCTCTTCATATTCAAAAGTAAAATTAACACTAATGAAATATGATTTCCGTTTTCGAATTGTGTATTCAACCTAAGATATACTGTAATTGGTTGTCTACACTTAAAATATCTTTACATGGTTCAAGAACTCAGAGAAAATTTTATGAGATTGGTTCCTAAGTATTTTATTCAAGAGGTTACTAGATGATACCAGAATTCACATACAACGACTCTCCTCAGAACCAAATCTCAATAATTATATTTAGTGCAATGAAATATTAATCTGTTTTGTTTTCGCTCTGCTTCATGCAGTTTCAGGAACCTCAAATTCAAAATCGAAGCTCTAATTCAATACAACAAGAAAAGCTTTGAGCTATACCCAAACACTCCCTTTCCTCATTACTCAGATCACGGCAACACAAACCTTCACATATAAAGTTTGCCTCTTTTTTGGGGGGGTTCAATTAGACCTAACCAGTCATCACTTCTGATTAACTTTACTAAAAAATCAAAGGAATTGAAAACCCTACGATCTTACATCAAAAGAGAACATACATTTAGTCTGAAAGTCAAACGGAGAAGATGAAAGCAAAGCAACAACCCATGGGAAAGAAAGCGTACCTGACTGGTGTCGCGAGGCGATAAACTCTTGATAAGAGTGGGGGAGACGGTGGCTCTGTAAACTATAGAGAGTGGCAGCGAGGCGACTGACGAAGGAGAGGTTTAGCTAAGTACTTCGCTTCGTTTTTTTTTTTGGGAGTTTCACTAAAACACCCAAGCACTATTTAAACATATAAACACACCCAAAACCCATCATTACACACACTGGGAGTTTCACTAAAACACCCAAAATGGGGGTTGAAATTATAAAAAAACCCAAGCACTATTTAAACATATAAACACACCCAAAACCCATCATTACACACACTCAAAACCCATTTATAAACACACCCAAAAAGTTGACTTTGGGGTTGATTTTGGGTGTGTTTCTATGTTTAAATAGTGCTTGGGTTTTTTTATAAATACATGTCTAGGATTGGGTTTATTTATAAATTTGTATTATTTTTTTTTCATCCTTAAAATTCGGTTTTTTATAAATCGTATAATGAGACCTCCTTCGTTTGCACCCAACAATAAGGGCAAAATAAGGTCTCTATCTAAGGCCATCCCCAATGGAAGGGGCTCTATAAACGATAAAATCTTAGGGGTTTTAAAGAAATCACTTTCATAATGAGAGGTTCTATATTTATAGCGGGCTTTATATTTTTTTTATGATGTATTTTGATTTACATGGTTTTTTTTTTTTGGTTAATTAATTTACTTTAATGTTTGTTTATGTTATGTTTTTTTTTTTTTTTGTGTGAACATTTCAACCCAAAAAAATCAAAATTTGGACAAGATTTAGAATAATTGGCTTAGCATGCTGTTTGTTTATTTTACACAGCTTTTTCAACATTGGTTTAGCATGCTGTTGACAAAAGAAATAATTGGCAAGTCCCCTTATACAATTGCAAGGCAGGTGAGAAAACATAAAAAAGTAGGTTGCAGTTTTTTTAATTGGCAAGACCTGTTAGCTACTATTCCGGTTGGGCTTCAAGTTTTAGAGCCCCAAATTTGCACCATTAGGAATGCTTTTTTAAAGAAAGTTTGTATATATTAGAACCTTGTGGTGGTTGAGCCCCAAATAGAGCCCCCATTGAGGATGGCCTAATGAGTTTACATTTGGTGTAACATTAAAATATATTTTATAGTGTAATGTTAATTAAATAAAATTGGAAAAGAAAAAAAAAACCTCTATCCCAAATTTATGATTTTTTTTCCCCACTAATTTATATAGGTCATGTGCTCGATTCCCCTTCCAAGACCTAAAAAGGGTCCCTTTTGTATGTGTATATGGCCAAACGAGAGGTGTGGTCCACCCTAAACCCAGTAATTTATGTGCAACTTTCTCTCTCTTTTTAAATTTTTTTAAATATATAAGTGATAGTCTAAATTATTCTAAATTAATTTAATTTACAAAAAAAAAAAGATTTGAACTTGACTATAATGGGGAGGACTCAACCCCTAACCAGCTGGCCTAATCCACATTTTCCCTATATATTTCTTTTACAGTGTGTTTGGATGAGGAAATTTAAAAGTACAAAGGATTTCATAAATGACATAAATTAATGTTCTAGAAATTATGAAGTTTCTTGTTTGGGTGACGAAATTTAACATTTATTTGTAAATTGATATGTTTTAAAAACTCAATCTCTCTTGGGATTTTAGAAATGACGACTTTTAGATAGAATTTAAAGTTGGAATTTATGATTTCCAAATTCTATATTTTTTCCCACGAGGAATTTCTAAATTTCTATGTTTTTTTATCCAAACCCGGGAATTGGTTCATATCAATTTAGAAATTCTGACTTCGGTCAAAATCCCAAGTTTATTTCCCTCATTTAAAAGCACAGTTAGAGATTTTTGTAGAAATGACACATGAACTTATGCCTCAGTTTCAATTTGTCATTTTTTAAAAAAAATTAAGAGAAATGTCATCTTAATTTTTCAAAATTCATGATTTGTCATCTGATTTTAACACCATCCAATTTTCCATCAATTTTAAAGGTATTTTAGTCTTTTCATTTTCAAGGGTATTTAAAAAATGAACAAATTATTATTTTAAAAATAAATAAAAAAAGCTTATATGTAAAAATGGTCTTTGTGTTTAGAACCATTAGTCAATGTTGCTCATTTAGTTGAATTTGATGTTAAATAGACATAATAAACTTTTTTTTTTCTTTTGAAAATGCATAAACCTTTTTGAAATTAATTAAAGAACTGAATTAATCTAAAAATATTAAAATTCATTAAAGTAAATCATAACATTAGAGAAAGGCTCGCACAAAAATAAATAAAATAAAGCATTAGAGAAAGGAAAAAAACTTAAAAAAAAGGGATGGGGGTTGTTGAGGAGGGAAGGACCCATCAACGGAGAGGTGGGAATGAGGGCCATGGCCGAAGGGGGAGAGATGGAGAGAGGGGAGTGGGGCGACGATCGGATGGGTAGAGATTGGGGTGGAGACGGGTTGGGAAATATGGGTGAGGAACTAGCTGGGATGGAGTAAATGGCTATGGATGGTGGGGGTATGAGTTTTTCTTGTGAGAGAGTGAGATATATATATATATATAGGAGTTTTTCTTGTGTGAGAGAGAGAGAGATATATATATATATATATATATATATTAAGGGGTAAGGTAGATCGGAGTTGGGGTGGTGGGTTGTTGTTGGGAGAAAAAGAAGAGAGAACAATGGTGGCCAACGGTTGGGATTGGAGGTAGTGTCTTTCAATTTTTTTCATTTTTTAGTTTTAGGTTTTTTTTAAAAAAATTTATTTATTTATTAAGTTAACTCTTATTTATCTATTTTAAATTGTATTCAAATAGTTATGTTTTTTTAATTAATATTTAAATTGTTTTAAATTATTTTAAAAGAAATTTTAATGAAAAGACTAAAGTACCCTTAAAAATAGATGGAAAATTAGATAGTGTTAAAGTCAGATGACAAATTATGGATTTTGAAAAACTAAGGTGACATTTCTCTTAGGGGGATGTATTCAATTTAGATTTTATAAGAATTTAAAGAAGTTTAAAAGTTTAGGTGTATTCAATCATGATTTTATAGAAGTCTATACAATTATTTATGTATTCAATTCAGACTTTTTAAACTCCATTCAAATTTGGATGTATTTAATCACGACTTTAAAGATTTCATAAAAGTTCGAGTGTATTCAAAAACCCATTGCTTTTAAAAGAAATACAAAAAGTGGTGGATTTTGCTTAATTATAGATTAATTTTAGGCCATGAAAAATCTTTGCTTCCCCCAGAGATTTTGATAGATATATTATTTTTATTCTCAAGATATGATTTCACCACTTCTACTACCACCATCTTATCATGACTATCACCATAGCCATCACTCCCACCACAGTCTTCGTTGTCGCCACCACCACCATTGACATTGTCGCTACCCCTAGCACCATTGGCACCTCCACCTCAACCACCACCCTCATCGTCACCAACATCACCGCCAATACCATTGCCATCACTGCCACCACTACTACCCTTACCCCCACCACCACTACCACCCCCACTATCAACCCCACCATCACCTCCACGGTCACCACCATCACAACCACTGCCAGCATCATCACCATCACTGCCACCACTCCCACCACCACCACCTTCACCACCTCCACCACCTCACAGCCACCGCCACCACCACTACCTCCCCCACCATCATCCACAAACCACCATTGCCACGGCCATCGCCATCACCACCATCACCACCATCACCACCACCCATAACCCCTTTGTTTTGAGTGCTATAAACTCCATTAAAATCAATAATAAAACTCTAACAAACTTAGTTAAAATATATACATGCATTCAATCAAAATCTATGTGGAGTTTGTAGAATTCAATCAAACTCAATTAAATTCAATTAAACTCCATCAACTTTATAACTTAAAAAAAAAAAAATGAATATACCCTCCTTAAAGTTTTCTTTAAAGTGACAAATTGAAACTGAAGCAAAAGTTCAAGTGACATTTCTACTAAAATCCCTTTCTTTTAAGGTTAAAATAAAGTAATTTTTGTAGGTTTAAAAATTTATTCACCATATACAAGAAAAAAGATAAAAGAGAGTACACTTAGGCTCGTTTAAAAGTCAAAAACTAGAAACAACCCCAAAGCCTTCTTTGTTCCTCTCGTTGTACTTCCCCACTTTCGAACCTGTCCACCCCGTTTTGTGTTTACTCCTGAGATAGAAGGGCAAAATTCCCCACTGCCTTGGAAACCATTGACTGGTCAACAAGACGGCTTTCTTTGGTGTATGAGCGTGCCACTGCTAGCAATGAAGATTCTAGCAGACTTCTTCTAGAATAAATAACTTGCGCCCCAAGTTACTGATTTCTAAAACAAACAATTGTGAATTTGGGTGAGGAATATCTCCCAAGTAAGTTTTTTTCTTGCCTCAGACTGGTGAGGACTTTCGCAATTTATCTCAGTATAAAAACGATTGTTCTGGCCAGAATAGTTGATAGAAATTGGACCGTTTTAGGCAGAACTGCCATTTACAAAAACTATAAATATACATGTCAACATTGGAAAGACAAAAAGACAGCTGGAACTCCATCTTTGTCTGGATAAAAGACTCTGATACAGGCTGGACTGGATATGTCTGGGTTGGACTGAACTGTCAACAACTTCAACTGCTAAGCTTCAGCTACAAATCGATACCAAAGTTCAAGTTTGGCAGAGCTTTAATTTACTTCAAGCTTTGAGAGGCTTTTGAGTGGGCAGAACTGCAGCTTCTTCAGTTTGAATAGGCAGAAGTGGCTATTCTTGAGGATTTAGTGAGCTAGAGACTGCATTGTGAGATTTGTTGAGGTTTTCATGTTTGGCAAAACTCAAACTCTACTTGTTTTGGCTTTGCTGAACCAAATTTGTAACGAGAGAGATCTCATTTTGAATAGTTAAGTCTGAACTTTGGGAAATCTGATCTAAAACTGGTTTTTCTTGGAGTTCAAGAGAGCTTTTGGTTGATTTTTGAGTTGTTTGTTTGATTGATAAATTGAGTGTAAGATTAATTGTGTTTTTTCCCTGTTCACTCTCTCTTGTATTTATATGAATAAAAAAAAACATAGGGGCAGGGTTTTCTTTCTTTTAAAATAATGGGCGGCAAGTCTTCTCAAAGATCTACAAAGAGATATAAGAGATGGAAGATTTTTAATTAAATTCTGGCAGATAGGCTTTCATCAATCAATCTTTAGAGATCACTTCCCTATTTTTAAGAGAAAGCCTAATTACTTTTCCCAATTTAACTGCCCTTTGTGTGATTTCAATCGTGATGGTTAGTTTGATTTTTTCAGTTTGAACAAATCCCCTCTTTCCTGCTTATCTACTTTCTGAAAACATAGTCTGCGTATCCCTAAAAAGATGGTGCCTCTCTGGAGTGAAAACAATATCTTTGAATATATAAGAGAGATTTTGATCTTTGGCTGGCAGATTTTCAGAGATGTCTCTTCCTAGTTTGCCAGCCACTGTCTTTTTCTTTTGAAATTTCCAATCAACTATGTGATAGTTGAATTTGTTGACTTCTCTATTTCTGATGGTCACGTGGGTTCTTTGAAAGAATAGGCTTTTAATCAAGTCTCTGATATTTGATTCTGCGTTAGTAGTTTTTTGCAAAAAGGACTTGGGCCCCCTCCCTTCCACCATTTTTTTTAAAAAAACTAAACGCTGGGTTCTTTGATGTTGGGCTGGGGCTTTCACTGTTTTTTGAGCTGAATGTGTATTTATGGCCCAATTTCAAAGAGGTGTTTGGTGGCTGCCAAAACTGAGATGCACTTTTATTTCCTTATGTTGGGTATGCCAATTTAGGCCCAAACAGAACCCAAGCAAAAATCCGCTACAGCCTCTTCACCATTATTCTCAACTCGTGCAGAGCCGGCCTTGGCCCAGGGCAACCAGGGCCACAGCCCAGGGCCCAAAACTGTGGAGGGGCACAAAAATATGGTTTTTTAGCCTATATATTTACATTTAAAATAAAATAAATTAAAAATTAAAAAAAAAAACTCAAAACCGTTAGTGTCCTAGAAGGAAGTAGACGTAATAATTAATCATGTCAGGCTGGCAGCACAAATCTCTTTGAGATTCTCTAGGAAACTAAATATAAATTATATAATATAATATTTCAAAAAACAAAAATTAATGAAACTAAAAAAAAAAGTTTTTAAAAAAAAAAAAAAAAAAAAACCAAACAAACGTTCTTATCTTAAAAAAAAAAAAAAAAAAGACCTGGCAGTGGCAGCAACACACATTGTAAGCTTTAGCAATTTGAAGGTCTTTTCTTTGTGTCATTATTTTTTTTTTATAAATAGATTTATAATAGGATTTTTGTAAGAGACATCTTTGTTGACTTATTTTTCTTTTTATTTGATTTAGCCAAAAACTCAACAGAGATTCTTGTTCTTCACAATTGGAAATTTGAAGTTTCGAGTTGAAGAAAAATATGCTCAAAATCCAAATTTTATTATACAAATTTATAAATAAACCCAATCCTAGACATGTATTTATAAAAAAACCCAAGCACTATTTAAACATAGAAACACACCCAAAATCAATCCCAAAGTCAACTTTTTGGGTGTGTTTATAAATGGGTTTTGAGTGTGTGTAATGATGGGTTTTGGGTGTGTTTATATGTTTAAATAGTGTTTGGGTTTTTTTATAATTTCAACCTCCATTTTGGGTGTTTTAGTGAAACTCCCATTTTATTATTCTTTGTCCATTAGTTTTATTGTTATTGTTCACGTTTTTATAAAAATTAAAAAATATTACCTAATAAAATTAAGGGATATTTTGGAAAAAGCAAAAGGAGAGAGAAAAATTTTAAAAGAAGCAAAAATGGACAAAAATGCCCTTATTTATTTTTAGATTTCCTAAGGAATCCAATACATTTGCATGTCTTTGATTTGAAAGTTGAGTGGTTTTTTTTGTCTTTTTTGAAAATGTTTTGGCTTTTTTCAAAAGTGAAATTTTTTTTATGTGTAAAACCTAAAAAATTTTGGGACATTTTGGAAAAAGCAAAAGGAGAGAGAAAATTTTTTAAAGAAGCAAAAATGGACAGAAATGCCCTTATTTATTTTTAGATTTCCTAAGGAATCCAATACATTTGCATGTCTTTGATTTGAAAGTTGAATAGTTTTTTTGTCTTTTTTGAAAAAGCTTTGGCTTTTTCCAAAAGTGAAATTTTTTTTATGTCCAGAACCTAAAAAACCTAAATAAAAACTAAAAATTCAAAAATTTGTAATTTTATTTTTTATTTTGTCTAAAAGGGCACTCTCTAGAAATTTGCCCTGGGCTTAGAAAACTCAGGACCGGCTCTGCTCTCGTGCTTCCAAATAACTTCGAAAATCGAAGAAATCCTAGCACTCAATTGCCATCGGAGCCATCCAAATCCAGATTTCACAACCCAATTGTTGTTATATATCTGATTGATTCATCAAATCAATCAAATTCCAGTCGAAAGCCTAAGCCAAGTTTACGAAACAGAGGCTTCAAGATACTGGAGAGAGAGAGGAGGCTCCGCCTACACTTACAGCCACACAAACCCCAAAAGCTGTCATAAGGTATCAGTATCTTTCTAAGAATTATTATTATTTTTTTAAATCGCTAATTTATTTTTGTTTCTGGCTGATTAGGGTTTTCAATGTTCATATGTTACTTGCAAAGATCGTTTTCTGTTTTTCTCGCTAGATTTTAAGTAAAATAGACGGAATTTGAAGTTTTTGCTGCGTGATTTTCTCAGTTTGCGAACACACCTGATATTTTGGACTTTATCTGCTTTAAATTGTTTCTCTTTGGATGTTCCCACTGCCTGCCTACCATTGTTTAAGGACTTTAATATACTTTGACTTTGTAAAGTTTATGTGGTTTGATTTATTTGATATTCTACAATTCCAGGCGTGGAGTTTCGCAGTTTAGTGTGTTGCTAATGGAAGTGGAATACGATAGAGATGACTCTCCAATGAGAGAGCATCGGGAGGAAGGGATATATGATGGGGGACGGACAAATCAAGCGGGCATCGCAGAAAGGATCGAAAGAAGAGTAGCCGAGGGGAAGAGAAGGACACTAGAAGTAAAGACCGGGAGCGTTTGAGGAGAAGTAGTGACGATTTTGTGAAGGAAAGAGAGAAAGAATCCAAAGATTCGGAAAAGGATCGAGTATCTAGCAAGGAAAGGAGGAAGGATGATAGAGATGACCGCTATAAGGACAAGAGTAGAGATAATAAGGTGAGGGAGAAAGATTATGATCGAGAGAGTCATAGAGAAACAGAGCATGAGAGGGGGAAAGATAGAAAGGATAGGGGAAAGGAAAAAGAGCGGGAGAAGGAGAGAGAGGTAGAGAAGGATAGTGATCGAGGACGAGACAAGGAGAGGGGGAAAGAAAAGATTAAGGACAGGGATAAGGACAAGGAAAGGGAAAAGGAAAGAGACAGGGCAAAAGAAAAGGAAAGAGAAAAAGAGAGAGAAAAACATAAAGATAGAGAGAAAGGGAGGGAGAACTATAAAGATACCGATAGGGAGAGGGTGAAAGACAAATACAGGGAAAAGGAGAGGGAGGTGGATCAAGATAAGGATAAATCAAGAGATAGAGTAAGCCGGAGAAGCCTTGATGAGAATTATGAATGGAGCAAGGATGGGGGAAGAGATGATAAAGCTAAGCTAAATGAGGAGTATACCGGGGATAAAGACATTAAGCAAGGGAAGGTGTCCCATAATGCTGAGGATGAACGGAAGGCTGAGGGCCTATCAGGCGGAGCACATCTATCAGCATTGGAGCTTGAGGAACGCATCATGAAGTAAGTACATCTTCATATATGTTCTCTTTATTCCATATTTGATTTATCACATGAACCTTTTTCATTCTTTGAAATATTTCTGCATAATTTCTCATTTTGTATTATTGCACTTTATGCTCTTTGTGAGGCACATGAGAAGTTTGATTGTAATGTATTTAAGGAATCATGTAAATTGGTCTCATGGACACTCTGAACCTGTATGTGATATACTATATGCATAATATGCTTGGGCAATTTGCTATAAAAATTAGCAATAATCACAGGGAAACATGTAAAAAAATCTACCTGGTTGTATATTAATTTGAATCAATATTTTTTAAGAAAATAATAACAATCCAATATATTCTATTTGGTTATTGTATTAAAATAAATTACAAAATTTGAACAGAGAGATGGTTGTAGCATGCAAGCACTGTTCTGTTGGGAACCAACTGTCAATTTATTATTTGACAAGTTTTCTTGAGGATATATCTTGTGATTTTATTCTTGTTTTCTGGTTATATCTTGATTTTGGCTGCAGCTGATTGACACAGTTTTAGTACACTATAGTTGTTCATCTCATTCCAATCTTTGCTTGGAATTATTTTCTCCTATTTAAATGGAGCTGTTATGGGAGAGTGGGTATTGTTTTTTTAAATTTTATTTTATACAATTTTCAACTACATGAGTCGTCTTTTATTGCATTTGAACACTTAATAGAATGACAATATAGTTATATTCCGTTGTGTTATTGTTAATACAGAATCTTCTTGTATGTATGTTCCATACGTAAACACCTTTTTTTATGTTTATTTTTGTTAATTTTTTTTAAAGACAATGCCATGTGTAAAATGACTATTTCTTTGCATTGTGGTTACAGTTTAGTTATATTGGTTTTGCTTTTTGCTCAGGACAAAGGAAGAGAGATTAAAGAAGAAGAAAGAAGATGTTCCTGAGGTTTTAGCATGGGTCGGCAGAAGTCGTAAGCTCGAGGATAAAAGGAATGCTGAAAAGCAGAAAGCATTGCAGCTTTCTAAGATTTTTGAGGAACGGGTTAGTTTGATAGTGTTTTCTTTTTTTCTTTTTTGCATTGTGTTTACAGTTAGTTGATTTTATGATAGCCATTCATATTATGTGTATTTTCTCAGGACAATATTGGTCAAGGAGAGAGTGAAGATGAGGAGACAGCCCAGGATACCACTCGTAAGAATGCTTCTTACTTGAGATTTTTTTTAAATATTGCTTAATAGAAGCTAGTTAGTTGAAGGGCCATCTGGACATCAACAGGAATTTGAATTTAGTTCTTTTTGCATGATTTTTTAATAAATATTTTAGCACATATGCGACACCATGTTAGAGACAGATTGCATATTGTATGTAGAACTTGTAGACTTATGGAGCACGATTTACCCCTGAGCACCAGATAAAAAATCATAAATCTTGAGGACTTGTATCTGTGATTCTGTATGTCTCTAGGGGTTTGGTTTAGCATTCTGTCTATATGCACTGGTTTCTATATATTTCTAGTTTATAAGAGTGTAACAATGACTCGACTGTGACTGGTTGTGGGACGCGATGCTGTTGATAGTATTTTTAAGAGTTTGATTCAGATTTCCAGTTGACGTGTCAATAATGTCTGAATAACTCTTGCAATCTATGAAGTATTTCTGGTTGCTTGGTTAAATTGATCTCACCTTTACTCTAAATACCTGTTTACAGATGATCTAGCTGGGGTTAAAGTTCTTCATGGCCTTGACAAAGTAATGGAAGGTGGGGCAGTTGTTTTAACACTCAAAGATCAGAACATTCTAGCTGATGGTAGCGTTAATGAAGGTAGGGTAGCTTGGAATTTCTTTGGTTTTGTTAGGGCCTTGCTCCTTATAGGCATGGATTATTTTATTATTAATTTTTTTTTAAAGAGGGTTTTTTTTTCCCCCTAATGTAACAGACATTGATATGCTTGAGAATGTGGAAATTGGAGAGCAGAAGCAACGAGATGACGCTTACAAGGCAGCAAAGAAAAAAACGGGGATTTATGTTGATAAGTATGTTGACTATAATTGTAACGTGTAAACATTGTCTATTCTAGCCATCTACTATAATTTGGCATTTGCTGACATATCTCGTTACTGTGTTGGTTGTTATTAACTACTTGTGTGTATTATGGTGTCTCAGGTTTAACGATGACCTTAATACAGAGAAGAAAATTCTTCCACAATATGATGATCCAGTCCCAGATGAGGTCAGCATTTTCTGTTTTTATTTCCCAAACTTTGAGCTTAGACCCTAGAGATTTTGTTCATTCATTCCCATGAACATTTTGTTGAAATGTTGAGCATAGAGGTTGTAATATGTGAATTTATGTTTCTTTTCAGGGGTTAACTTTAGACGAAAGAGGACGCTTTACTGGTGAAGCAGAAAAGAAACTCGAAGAGGTACTATTTTATTTCTCGTCATAATTTTATGATTGGTAATAAAAAGAGAGAATATGATTTAAGGACATTTGGTGCGGTGAGATGGTGTTCTCACAATTGTTGCTTCCATTGCTTTCTGTTTCTACTGGTCTGGTCTGGTCTTATTTTTATCTTTTTAGAGTTTGGATGTATATGATTTATATGCTCCAATTTGCATGAGTTATGCCCCTTTGATGTTTATAATGTGATCTTACTGCGTTTAGATAAAGACAAAGACAAATGGAAAAGACTAACAGTAGCTTTATTTCTTTTGAATTAGCTGCGTAAGAGGATACAGGGTGTTCCCACGAACAACTGCTTTGAAGATCTCAACATGTCTGGAAATATCACATCTGATTTTTATACTCAAGAAGAAATGCTTCAATTTAAAAAGCCCAGGAAAGGGAAAAAGAAAACCTTGCGAAAGAGGGAGAAGCTAGATTTAGAGGCCCTTGAAGCAGAAGCTGTGTCTGCAGGATTGGGTGTTGCAGACCTTGGTTCTAGGAATGATACAAAGAGGCAAGCCAATAAAGAGGAGCAAGAAAGATTGGAAGCTGAAAGGAGGAATAGTGCATACCAGTTGGCTTATGCTAAAGCAGATGAGGCATCTAAATCGTTGCGTCTGGAACAAACTCTTACTGTTATACCAGAGGAAGATGAAACTCCTTCCTTTGCAGATGATGACGATGATCTCTATAAATCCTTAGAGAGAGCAAGGAAATTGGCTCTTAAAAAGAAAGAGGAGGAGACGGCATCTGGTCCACAAGCAATTGCACTCTTTGCCACCACCACGGCCAGCAGTCAGACTGCCGATAATCAAATCCCCTCAACTGGAGAGTCACAGGACAACAAGGTTGTCTTTACAGAGATGGAAGAGTTTGTCTGGGGCCTCCAGCTTGATGAAGGTATTTTATTTCTATGTGTTTTTGCCTTTTAATCAACCTTAGGTGATTGTGTAGTTGATTCTTTATTGGCCAAGTGTGGGAATCCTTCCCTTTTCCCACTTAAGACGTAATGTCTGAATGGTCATCACCTTGTAGTTAGCTGGTGGCCGTTATCCTAATTCACAAAATTCAGGATAACTTATCATTTCCCCATGGAGGGGTATGATGCAGCTCCTGCTGCTTTTACATGCCGATTTGATCTTTGCTTTTGTGCATCTTATATGTTTAATGTGGGTCAACTTGTGAGCATTCTTGATGTAGGATATGGGTGAATTGAGTATTTAGGTAGTTTAGCGGAAGCAAAAACAATGGAAAACAGAAAATAGGATGATGAACAAGGATAGGTCTGGAATCACTCCAGGGGTTTGGCTTCACACCAAGTAGTCTCCAATCTCTGGAAAATAAGCTTTTCTTTATATCTCAACAACTCAACTCTATAATGAATTACATAGATGGGGTATTTGTAATAATCTAACCCTAGAGTGAAAAGGAAAATTAAACTTATTCTAGGAAAGAAATCCTAATCCAAATAAAACAGGAAACTTAGAAATCCTACTGAAATCTGGAAAAACTAAAAATCCTAATGAAATCTGGAAAACTTAGAGAACCTAGGAACTAACAAATAAATTAGGAAACTAATTAATAATTCCGTCTTCCATCTCTTTCGTTTGTAAACCCTAATGGGTTTGACAAAGATGTCCTCATTAATTCTCCCTGGCTGAGAAGAACTCGACTCCGGCGAGTTAGAATTGTAGTAACATTCCTGGAAGTTGGAATCAGTGTGCAAACATATAGACTCATCCTCTGCCTCCTCCCGAATCTGATAAAATCAATGAGTTGTGGGAATGCTGACTGATCAGTTACACTTTTCCCTCCTTTGCTGAACGGTGATTCAATCAATGGGCAACTTACTAGTGTCATCATAGGATGAAAAATCTCACCAGATTCAACCTTAATGTCGACAACACTAGCAAGAAGTTCAGGCTTACACACTTCTTCCTTAAACTCACCTTGACCAGCAGCTTCTACTTGAATCTCCATGGTATTGTCTTGAAAATTTTCTCATTGTTTCCATTCATCAATGGATTGACGTTCTTGAGACTCCTTCTTTGAACAAATATTGATCACGTCAAACTTATCCACATAATGGTGCTTCGATGCTTCTAGTTTTGCAAGACAATGATCCATGAGTCTGAATTGTTCTTCGGAATCTGCCACTTGCTTTGTTAGAGTTTCCAGCATATGAACAATCCGTTCATAGACCATTGCTGGCATGTTTGTCTTACCAACCGTAGTTGGAGCCATACACTCGACATACAACGTGCAGAAAAAGAGATTTGAAAATTTCGAACCCAAGGAAAACGAACACCTGGCTCTGACGCCAAATTTAATGTAGGATATGGATGGATTGAGTATTTAGGTAGTTTAGCGGAAGCAAAAACAATGGAAAACAGAAAATAGGACGAACAAGGATAGGTCTGGAATCACTCTAGGGGTTTGGCTTCACACCAAGTAGTCTCCAATCTCTGGAAAATAAGCTTTACTTTATATCTCAACAATTCAACTCTATAATGAATTACATAGACAGGGTATTTATAATAATCTAACCCTAGAGTGAAAAGGAAAATTAAACTTATTCTAGGAAAGAAATCCTATTCCAAATAAAATAGGAAACTTAGAAATCCTACTGAAATCTGGAAAAACTAAAAATCCTAATGAAATCTGGAAAACTTAGAGAACCTAGGAACTAACAAATAAATTAGGAATCTAATTAATAATTCCCTCTTCCATCTTTTTCGTTTGTAAACCCTAATGGGTTTGACAAAGATGTCCTCATCAATTCTGCAAGTTTTAGCATTTGTTCTCAAGGTGATTTTGATTGTGGCCTTTTTAACCGTGGAAATTCTAGAATGTTCTGATGCTATATCATAGTCTCATGTTTTCGTTAAATATTTTTCAAGTTTTTCCACAGCATGTATAATTTTGAAAGTGACTGTTTTCCTATGTTTCCCCTTCTTTTTCAGAATCTCACAAGCCTGAAAGCGAAGATGTTTTTATGCAAGAAGATGAAGAGCCCAAACCTTCCCATGAAGAAAGAATGAATGAACCTGGTGGATGGACTGAAGTTAAAGATATGGATGAAGACGAAAAACCTGCTACTGAGGATAAGGAGGAAATAGTTCCCGATGAAACTATCCATGAAGTTGCGGTTGGGAAGGGCTTATCAGGTGTGCTGAAGCTGCTTAAAGATCGGGGAACCCTTAAAGAAGGTATTGAATGGGGTGGCAGAAACATGGACAAGAAAAAGAGCAAGCTTTTAGGCATTGTAGATGATGATGATGAGCCAAAGGAGACCCATACATCACGTCAAAAAAAGGATGAACACAAGGATACTCGTCCATCCTCTTCCAGCCATCAAAAGGAGACTCGTCCTTCAAAAGTCTATCAAGAAAAGGATATTCACATTGAGAGAACTGATGAATTTGGCCGAACTGTAAGTACTCCTGCCCAGTTCTCTTACAGTTTTTTTTGTGTTTTTATGGTCTAAATAACAGTGTTACACTGCAGTGAAGGTGTTCATAGAATTCTTAGTCAATTGATAATATTCTTATGCACGGGCTAAATTTTAGGGTTGGGAGTGTAGTTCTTTAAAAACTGTGTAGAAAGCAAGAATATGTATGTTCTGATCTTTGTTTCATCAGTGACATCATATTAGCCATTGTCAATTTAGATATTCCTATGTTTATTTCATGAAGTTTTGGGTTTGGAAGTGCTATGGTTCTTTAAAGCTGGGATGCAGGCAATATTTTGGATGTTTTTATCTTTGCTTCATCAGTGATCATGTAGTATTATTCTACACTGCTAACTTATTTCCTTGTTTTCACCAGTTGACACCGAAGGAAGCCTTTCGGATACTTTCTCATAAGTTCCATGGGAAGGGGCCTGGCAAAATGAAGCAAGAAAAGCGAATGAAGCAATACCAGGAAGAACTGAAGTTAAAACAGATGAAGAGTTCAGATACACCATCACTGTCTGCGGAGAGGATGAGGGACACTCAAGCTCGCTTGCAGACACCCTATCTTGTACTCAGTGGTCATGTTAAACCAGGGTAATGCTTTGTTCATTTATTTCATTCGACTATGTTTTTTATTTTAGTTTTGGATAAAGTTTTTAAACAAGAAAATCAATATACTTAGTTGGAGTAGGTAAGTGTTGGAATAGCATGCTTTATTTTGTATAAGGTTTTTTAGGTTTTAGACATAAAAAAAATTTCACTTTTGGAAAAAGCCAAAGCTTTTTCAAAAAAGACAAAAAAACCGCTCAACTTTCAAATCAAATACATGCAAATGTATTTGATTCCTTAGGAAATCTAAAAATAAATAAGGGCATTTTTGTCCATTTTTGCTTCTTTTAAAATTTTTCTCTCTCCTTTTGCTTTTTCCAAAATGTCCCTTTTGTATATTCACATGTTAAAACAGGGTGTTTAACTTTTTTGTATGTTATCAGGAATTATTAGGATAATTTTTATCGTCCTTGTGCTATGATAAAAGATGGATTATGGGAAATTTAATGATTCTGAGTGTTAGTGGCCTTGATAGGCAGTGCAGTATAGCGCTGCTTTACCTGCTGTGTATGTCATTGGCAGGCCATCGTTGGTATCTAGATTGATTTATATGTAACAGTAGAATAGCAGTAGTAGTAGTGGTTACAATTTGAAACCCCAAAAGGTACCTATCTAGCTATTTTCTAGTGTTTCTTCCCTCCCAAAGATTGCTGGGTTGGGCAGGGGGCCAGTTTCGAAGCTGAGTCAGTGAAGCTGATTGGTGGATTCCTGGGTATAAATAATAATAATAATAGGGAGTTTCACTAAAACACCCAAAATGGGAGTTGAAATTATAAAAAAACCCAAGCACTATTTAAACATATAAACACACCCAAAACCCATTATTACACACACTCAAAACCCATTTATAAACACACCCAAAAAGTTGACTTTGGGGTTGATTTTGGGTGTGTTTCTATGTTTAAATAGTACTTGGGTTTTTTTATAAATACATGTCTAGGATTGGGTTTATTTATAAATTTGTATAATAATAATAATAATCATCATCATAATCATAGTAATAATCAAATGCATTAAAAAATGACTCAATGAATTCTCTAAAACGTGAATGTCTCAATTCTCTAAAGAATTGGATAAAGAAGCCTGAGCTGTGGTATAGGCTTCCCTTGCCTTAACCTTTCTATGTTTTATTCAACATTAGTATCCCCAATTGATTTACCCTTTTTCCCCTCTGTTCTCATGTTGCCAGGCAAACGAGCGATCCCAGAAGTGGTTTTGCTACAGTTGAGAAAGATTTCCCGGGGGGCTTGACGCCCATGCTTGGTGACAGAAAGGTAAGTGAATTCGTATATTTCTTTGCCCTTATTTCATGATGTTGATGTTTATGTATAGATAGACTGATATTCACAGGATCCAGTCTTTTCCAACTGGCAACTTATTAGTTATTTTGAAATGGAGGTTGATCGTGAAATGTTAGTTTGTCCAGAGACAGAAAATAGCCTGATTTGTGATTCACACATTCCTTCTGTACTTCGATTGATTATAGCGTTTTGAAGGAGGGGAAGGGGGTGGGGGGGAGCAGATTGATGAAATGTGAACTCTCAGTTTCTGAGAGCTTGGAAATGAAACATATTGCATCTAAAATGCTTGTAGATGATATTGTACAAAGTGCATTGGCTTCACAGCTGGCTGATAGTTTGTAGTAGGATGAAGTAGATTATCACTATTCATCCATTTGTTATGTTCTTTTCTCTCGCCATTTTTTAATTTCCAATAGAAATAATATATATTTTTTTTTTTCAGGTTGAAAACTATCTGGGGATAAAGCGCAAAGCAGAGCCCGAAAGTTCAGGAACACCAAAGAAGCCTAAAACTTGAAGTTCTCTTCGGCTGAAATTTGGAGTTGACCTTAAAAAAATTCATCTTTGCCCCTGTAAGTACTGTATCGTAATGGGCAAGTGGCTCACATGTGTTGGCCTGGGATTTTGCCCTATTTGTTCTGCTACTGGCCGTAAATAAACTTGTTTTTGACAGAGCCATGGAGAAAAATTTCAAGGTAGTTTCAGATTGTTTGACAGTAACAAAAGAGATGTTATTTTATTCTCTGATAATCTACATAAACCGTTTTCTGCTTGAACAGGGTGTTGTATTTGCTGTCCAAGGATTTCTTTTGATCTGAGGTGTGACTTTGACTATGGAGTTCAGACAAGAATAGAATCATAGGTCGATCTAGTGTAGTTGGGGATGTGGGTACAGGGTTTTCATTGGTTTCATAAATAGCATTAATTCATAATACTTATTCTGTCTATAAGTAAAAGTGAAACCAATGGAAACCAAATTCCGTTGTCGATACTGCCGGAATAGTAGTACTGAAGTACATGTTACTCTTATTCATCAGGAATCTACTGTGATCACGGATAAGGATCTTACCGCTATGTCTATGTTTGGCTTGGTTTACCAAAAGTTTAAATTCTAAAACCGATCCAAATTCCTAATGAACACTTTAAAGATAATTTTTTTTTTAAGGAAAAAGATTGTACTTATTTATGTCAAACTCAAATGACCTGTTTGTTGTCTGTTATTGTTCGTGCTGGAGATGTTCTTGCCAACGTCGTGCAAAGTTCGAATTTCAATAGTTCAGTGAGTGGTTGTTTGAAGCTCGTTTGGTATGATTTGATACAAACTTGTAATTTCCTAAGGAGCCCCTGTAATGTTGTGGCTATCTTAAAACTATGCATCCTCCAATCATTAGCAGGGTCGATTTTGAAGCAGAATGCCAGCGTAAATTGCCTCAGGCACTCACATCCGTAGAGGTGTGTGGGCCCTACAGTGTCACGACTGACGATACGCTCTAAGATGTTAAACAAATTTAATCAATCTCATTGGCGGCTTTATTATTAAAATGAAACAGTGAAAGGAAACTGATCATACAAGATCCAACTTTGACTTCAGAAGCGTGCTCACTACAGATTCACTAGACAAAACAATGAACCAGCCTAAAACCAGAGAACAGATCAGGGTTCAAAGGTTAGAGACCATGTTTTCGGATTAAAACAGGAAGAAGAAAAAACAGGGGGATAATCCTACTTTAAGTAGAGAAGCCTGATTAATTCAGAGTCACTGGTTGAAACTTGAGGCAGCCAGAAACAAGGGAACAGCTCAGGGCTCGAAAGTCATGCTTTCAGCTTCCCGTCTCACCGACTCAAACAGTACAGAGGACAGATACCTCTCCCCAAAGCTTGGAAAAATCACCTACAACGCATTTAAGTAGATGGAGAGAGAAATTAGCAGTTGAATAAAATGCCAACACAAGGTCAATAGAAATAAAATCCAACTTACAACAATGAGCTTTCCAGCATTCTCTGGTCTCTTTGCAATCCTGATTGCAGCAGCGGCAGCAGCTCCGGATGATATTCCGACCTGGAAAGATAATGCAATAAGTTCAATAGAAAGACTGACATACAATGATTGATACATAAATATGACAGAAATTTTAAAAAACACAAATACTAACTCACTACAGCTGGTTGTTAGGTTAAGAACTTACAAGCAAACCTTCTTTATGTGCAAGAAGCTTTGCAGTTTCAATTGCTTCATCACTTGATATCTGCAAGACATCACAGATATTTGGTAAACAGGAAGCAGTTATAGCTGTTAAGACAAACTAATAATCGACGTGTAACTGCCCTTGAGCTTTCTATCTTATACTTTATAACAACGTTTTTTTCCCCTATTGATGGAGTCATAAAAGTAATAGCTTCAAAGCACGTAGTAAACATGCATTTTAATGTGCATGACACCCAGTTACTGATATTAGATTATGTTTGGACATTTTTTGGTATCACGCAGGCATTCCAAATGACAAATAAATGGTTGTGTTTACATGAGCTCACGGAAATCAATGGCCATTCATAACTTTTGACATCATAACGCTACCAAACACAATATTTCCGGCCTGTGCATCATTACGAGGAATGATTGTATCACAAACGAAAATGTCATGATTTATATAATATGAGGAACTAAGATCAATACAAAAGCATTTGAGCCTCACTTGAATAACTTCATCAATGATGTTGACTTCCAAAACACCCGGGATAAAACCAGCTCCTATTCCTTGGATCTTGTGTGGACCTTTAAATTAGAATGAGTATAATAATTAACATCAACAACATGCAAATACCAGATTTCCTTCTTCTATTTCAAATAAAAGAACATTTAAATTTTGACACTAGAATAAACAAAAAGGAGCTAAAAAGAAAATAGAATCAACCTCCATATATAAATAGACTCATCAGTTAAGAGTTATTTGAAGATATGTATGTTTATGCATAAGCTTGAGGAAATCCAAATTATTTGCACTATGTGGTGGAATTGGGTTTCCAAGCTCAGCACTAGAAGGATTATCTCCTAGACAAACTTTGCAGTATATCATTCAGAAGCCAATTAAAGTTGAAAGGCAGACGCTACAGAAAGTAAGATTCTTTAAACATTCTAGCACTAAAAGAACATAAGCAGAAGGTTCATTCCACCAAAGTAGTAACTGATTATCCCTCAGAGAAACTCCCATCTACGCTGTCAGTCACATCTGAGATTAGTACTTCAACTGTTTATTACAGCCCTATCTCCATCAGAAAGTATCACATTCCTGAGACTGTAAATCCTACATGAAGTTATGAACATCTGTTGCTTATACTTTAAATTATTTCCATTTCGCTAATGAATGTTCATAAAAGAACACACATTTCGAACTTCACCCACTCCCCTAAAATGGTTCTTACAAATGAGCCTTGTTAATGTGCATTTTTTTCGATAAGTAGTAAAACTTATTAATGCATTAAGACCAAAGAAGCATATTAGACAGTTCATTACTTGCATAATCTTTTGCCTAAACTATGGAAAAGGTCGCTAAATAAATTGCAGGTACTATATTATGCAAGGCATGCAAATAATCACAGAAAAGCAATGCAGTATAGCTCACCAGGCTTTCCTCCAGTTAGGACAGGGCTTTCAACTGGTTCCACACCATACAGCTAACATTAAGGAAAAGAAAAACAATAAGACAAAGTAAAAGAGCATTTAAACGGGAAGAAAATACAGACTATTGTTCAAGCTAAGACTCAAAGCTAACCTTTATGTTAGGGTTCTTCTCTTTTAGAAATTTCCCTGCACCTGTTATAGTTCCACCTGTACCTATCCCAGAAACAAAAGCATCTACTTTCTCGCCTGAACCTTCCCATATCTCTGGTCCGGTGGTTTCGTAATGCACCTACAATAACACAAATCACATAACTTTTTTCCAAACACAAGACCACTTTTGTTTTTCAGTTGCATCAACTACATATGCTATGGAATTTATTGAGCAAACACCTTCGGATTGGCAGGATTTTCAAACTGTTGAAGCATGTAGGCATCAGGTGTCTTAGCCAATATCTCTTCAGCCTTCTGGACAGCACCTTTCATGCCCTTCGCAGGATCTGTGAGAACCAACTCAGCTCCGAAGGCCCGGAGGATGATTCTTCTCTCAAGACTCATTGAAGCAGGCATTGTAATGATAAGCCTGTAGCGTTTAGCTGCTGCCATGAAGGCTAACCCGATTCCAGTATTACCACTTGTTGGCTCGATGAGGACACTCTTCAGCAAACACAGACCAACCAAAGTCAAAGTAATATCTGTCAGCTCACAATTTCCATCAAATCAAAATCTCAAATCATGCATCTAGCATGCTCAAAAAATTGGTGAAACCAAACAATGTGGTAGTTATACAAAATTCAGACTATTATTAAAGGGTTCACAATTTCAGAGACACTGCAGACCACTTATGTTTCTAGCTAAAACATCCCATGCTAAAAGCATGGTTGCATCTTTTTCATCAATAGCAATTGAAAAAAGAAACATGCTAGTGGAGAAACTAAGCATAGAATATGGGGGAGGCGGTTGCCTCCTCTTTTTCATGCACAAGTTCTTCAAAACATAAACCGCCTCCCCTTTTTCATGCACAAGTTCTTCAAAACATAACACTCCTACGTAACTATCAAACAACCAACCTGCCCTGGTGTAATAAGCCCCTTCGCCTCTGCATCTGCAATCATACTATAGCCAATCCTGCATTTTTTTCCCCATAATTAGGAACCTTTAAAAAATCATTAAAACACAATATTTTCAAGTCATCGCTGCCCTGAAACCAGTAAGCATAATCATTAACAAAAGAAAAAAGACCAAGTAGAAAGACATGCAACTCAAAGTCTATACCTGTCTTTTACACTAGAGCAGGGCTCCATCATTTCCAATTTGGCAGCGATACGAGCAACACAACCGTCCACAACATGGTTCAGATACACCAATGGGGTTTTTCCAATTAACTATACACAATGAAACAGAGGTTTATATCATCATACACAAACCACTCAACTCCAACTCATTTTAGTGTACATAAAACCAGGATAACTTACTTCGGTAACATCTTTGGCTATGCCAGCCTTCTCAACTGCCATTTTTGTTTCTCTGTGCAGATTACTGCAAGTAAAAACAAACAAACAAATTAATTCTTCATAAGAAAGTTATTTTTCTTTAAAATGTTTTTTTTATAAATAAATCCACCTAACACAGAAAAGTCTAAAACAATCATTTAACACAAGAAAAGGAACCAACTATCAATTGGGAATTGAATAAAAGATTAACGAAAATTCTTTGATATGTTTTAATTTCCCTTCTTTTATGAATTTCGTTATCTGATTATGATCAGAAAAGTGGATTTTGTTGCTGGTTTTAACGTGTTTTGTTCTGAAAACCCCAGAAACGAGTTCAGTTGCAGAATCATAAGCTTATCGCGGACGCGATCGGTGAAACGAGATGAGTTCTAGAGGTACGATTAACAATTAATTAAGAGATTAAGACGGAGGATATCACCTGGACACTAACAGAAGCACCACCGCACAGCTGATGACCGCGAGACCTGTTAAGAAGATGAAGCAATGGAGCTACGAGAACCAACTATCGTACATATATATATATATATATATATAGAGATTTTCTATTTAAACCCCACACTTCTCTTAATTCACCTCATGTTCTAAGTTCACCCCAACTTTTAATTTAAATTTTCACAATTTCTAAGAAAACCCCACTATCTTCCCAACATACCCTTAAATACACCCCAAACTGAAAAAATAAGAATTAAAAGAGATTTTCTATTTAAACCCCACAATTTTCTTTGTTCCCAACCAAAAAAAACACAAACAAATGAAACCCTAAATCCGAAATTTAATATCTAACACTTGGGGTATTGTTGAGTTGAGAACTTGAGAGAGAGAGAGAGAGAGAGAGAGAGAGAGAGTTTGTAAACAGGAAGTTGGAAGGAGATTTCTAAAACTTAATATGAAGAGTGGTGGAGTGTGTAGGGTGTGTGCACTAGGGTTAATTATTAAGTTCGATGACCTTTTTTGTCTTTTTACACAATAATAAAACTTACAGCTTAATGATTTAAGTATTGGGGTGAACAAAGAGAAGTGCAGGGTTTAAATAGAAAATCTCTATATATATACGTGAATCTGAAATATGACGTCATAAATACTAGTTTTTGGGGGGGCCTTATATTGAATCTAGCCCGATTTCTGGCCCTGCAACTGTTTTGGGCAAACACGGTATGTGATATGGATTTGATCACGAGCTTCCAAATTCCAAATTTGACAAATTTATGTCAGTACAAAAAAAAGTTCACATTATGCAATGCGCCATAGACTATGAAATGTGAAAGAGTTGTCTGGTTTGACAAATTGTCATTTCCACTTCAACTTTTTTCCTTGTAAATTTGCACACTGGATGACATGGGCTCTGGCTTAAATGTAAAACCCAGTAAGATTTTTTGTTTTGTTTCCAAACCCAATTTACCCAAACCCCTATAAACCACCACAAAACAAGACACCAACTTTACAAAACCTTATCCTTTCCCCCTACCATAAACGTCACTAGCATAGTTAGCTGCATTGCCACAAAACCCTTCCCCTCATTTCCCACCTCAAAAAACCCAACACTATGGCGGCCTTTCACTTCACTCCATCTCCTTCTTTCACTCTCCCAAAACAACGACACACAACCAGACTCTCTGCTTCCTTCCAGCTCAATATCCGGCCCCGCCACCTGTCACGGCGATCCTGCACCGTCGGATCCTACAAGGTGGTGGTAGAGCACGAGGGTTTGTCTACTGAGCTTGAGGTGGAGGCTGATGAGACCATTCTAGAAAAGGCATTGGAGTCTGGGCTATCTGTGCCGCATGATTGCAAGCTTGGGGTGTGCATGACTTGCCCTGCACGGCTTGTGAGTGGGAAGGTTGATCAGAGTGAAGGTATGCTGAGTGATGATGTGGTGGAAGGTGGGTATACCTTGCTGTGTGTATCGTACCCACAGTCGGATTGTCACATTAGGACCATTCCAGAAGATGAGCTGCTATCTCTGCAATTAGCAACAGCTAATGACTGAAATTTTGGATTTTGGCAACTGGGTTTTTGATTTGACCCATGTTTGTATTGAGTTATGGTTTGTTGAATACAACTGAAAAGGCCTGCCCTTTAGTTTTGTTTTATCAATTATAAATGGTATGTGCTGCTGCTATCAGTTTGTGTTTTGTTTTAGTCATATGATTGGATAGGCCTTTGAATGGATTGGTTATTACCTGGAGGGAGCAATTTATGTATATATATACCTTAAGTTTATTGCTTTTTCTCCTCCTAGTGAAATGGCAGATCGTAGTGACAGAATCTATTTAAGTTAAACAGATTATGGGTGCAATAATTTCTCCGGCTTCATTCCAAATAATGACATATTGCACATACACAATGCAGAAAGAGAAAAAAAATTATCATTATAATTTATAGATTACAAAGAAAGAAATTTAGACCAATAGTTCCACAAGAGATATGGCAAGATGATCCTAAATTTGTATTAACAATGCTAGGGAATTAAGTGCCTGCGATGAACACGATAAAGTGCCATGTTTGCCTGTATCTTACACCATCAGGCTGATTGCTTAGCTCCCCGGAAAGTCATTTCAAAGCAGAGAACTTTTGTTGTTGAATTGGCTAAGCCAGCTTTTATATCTCATAAAATGAATTGAATTCACCACCACAACAGCCCAGAACATCCAGCCATGTAGAAATCACAAACACGGTTTTGTTTTGTTTTTTTTTTTTAAATGAAACATTCGGAGCTTATTGTAGCAAGATTGGCTTGATCAGAATAGCAAACCATGTGCTCCTAAGCTGAATATGAGGAACTGGGTTTCTTCCTTGTTATTTGCTTTAACTTCACCTTCACATTAATGCCATTATCAATGATAGACTGAAGCACAAGTTGAAGCTTGCCTTCCAATCTCTCCCCTTTCCTTGGTGTGTAAATTACATCGTGGATATCATCAGCCAATGCCCTCTGAGCCAGAACTGCCCCAACAGCAGCACAAGCAGCTGCATTCCTAGTCGAACCAAGGTCAAATTTCATGTCTTTTGATATGGAATGGGCCACAGCAACAACCTTACTGGTCACTCGGTGAATAATGCAAGCACGAACAGACGCCTTCGATATGTAAATGTCCAGGCAAAACGGCTCATGGAAAGGACCTGTTAGCTGGTTATAAGTCGGAGTCCTCAGCTTCTTCTTCCCAACACAAGCAGTGTCCATTTCATCAAGCTGAGAATTGTTGGCAATTCTACCTTGTTTTTCACTTCTAGAGAATAAATCCCGAATTGGGCTGTCTGTTTTGCTTTCTTTGAGCTCATTACTCTTCCTTTTAATTTCCTTTGGATCATCCTTCTGCTTAGAAGGCTTCTTCCTACCATGAAAGTCGAAATTATACTCTTCATACTCTTTGGAATCGCGGTCGAGTTTATAGAAAAGACTGCCTCGAATCCTCATATTATCAATGTCATCAAAATCCGGGTCACCCTCGACAGGTAGAGAGCAATTATCAACCGGTTCATCAACCAATTCCTCCGATAAGTAACTGGATTCCAACGCCGTCCCCTCCGTTCCACGCCCTGCTAGTGCCAAACCCGATGAAACCCGCCATGCATCATGGTCAACAAGCTCAATATCATAGCTGTCGGAATGAGGTTTAGCATCGGAAGGAAACAGCGGAGAAAGATGAAAGCTACTCGAATAATTAGAAACTTGTTCAGAACGATGGAGAATGGGAAAGGTGGTGTTGGACTTGGGGCCATAACTACGAGCCCTCGAAAGGAAATGCGGATATACTACTGAAGCAAATGTGATTCCTCTCTTGAAGAACATCACGGAGGTCAGTTGAGAACGCCACTAAAAAGTAGTAAAGACCAAGCCGTGCAATTTCGAAGACTAACGGGGGTCAAGTATTATATCTAGATTTGAGCAAAGAGAGTTGTTGTTGTAAGGAGCAAAGCATCAAACAGTTAGTCGGCAAGGACTGCTATACCTCGTTTACGCTATCCCAAACTATCCTTTCTTCGTAACTGTCGTCCCAACCAGCTGAAATGGAGCACTCTCTCTCTCTCTCTCTCTCTCTCTCCAACCCACTGACACTGACGCTCAAGTGTGCTAGGTTCGTTGCATGGGGAAAACTGGTCATTGGTTGATCATAGGACCCAACTCAGGTCTTACAAATGGGTAAGCCAGTGGTAGCTGATCAAACCGGGACGAAGGAAGTTGCTTTCTTTGTCAAATGATGAGAACGAAACTCGTGGTCGTGAAGGATGGACGACCCTATACATTTTGATTATTTATCTTCTCTGATCCACCAATCCCACTCATGCCACTTGAGCTATACCTCATAAACCCGCCATTTTAACTTGAATTTACGAGCCGCTTTCGTCTATGCACAAACCGTGCCAAAAGAAAAAAAAGATTCTAAAACCAAAATTTGTGCCAAGCATGGCCCATTTAAAATGTTAAGAAAGAGAACACAAATAACTCTTCAATAGTTGAAGAAAACAATCGGCTTACTTACTCGGTATTTGTCGTTGGAAAGATTTCTGATAACAGATTTTTTTTTGGTTGCCGCAATTAGGAAAGGAAAGGGGAGTTTTCTCACGTGTATATAAGTTGCCATGAGGTTTCAAACTTGAGATCACTTATCCGCAAGTCAAGTCCTTTTACACTGGACACTATTGACTGACTAACAGATTAATTGGATGACCAAATCACTTAAGAGTTGAGACATATAACGGGGAAGGAAAATTGTATGGATTCAAGGAATAAAAATGCATAAGGAAAGCCGTGAAATTGATTTTGGTAGAAGAATTCTCTAAACAAAATGAAATTTGATTTCCAAAGAGAGGCTTTTCTGCTCATTATATCTTAATTTCAAGGTTTAACTTGAAACAAACAAGAACATCTCATAGCTAACCTAACCACCTGCAGAGATCAATCCCACTGATGTGCTGCACCTTACAACTTGGGATCGGAGTTTAACTTTTGCTTATGGTTGTGTAAACTGATCAAGGCCCTAGAAATATTCAGCCTAGCAAAAGTTCGAATTTCATGCCTGAAAGATAAAGCATGCAATGACATTTGGTTCAATTTGAACACAATCAAGAATAAAAGAGGGAGAAAGAGCAGCATAGAGAAGAGTAACAGTCCTACAACTAAACTGAATAACAGTAGAGTGGTACCTTGCGTTGATGTTTTTCAGTCATCCTAACAACTTTTCACAATCACCTAGTACTACTAGAGTTTGATCAACATTAGAAATACAGCTTCACGCCATGAGATGGCAAGAAGCATGAGAAAAATATTATGATTAACACACACAGACATCGCTACCATTAAACGGTTAGTGATTACAAACAAGCCATTATAAAAAGAGGATGAGATTTGGGGATGAGTCATCATATCAGTGGTTACCATCTTCACAAGAGTCTGTCATTATCTATCGGTAGTAAGCCTGCTGATAAGCTGGTACCATACCATTGCCATAACCCCCGTATGCAGGATAGTTCATGGGAGCTCCAGGATATGATCCGGCAAGTGGAGGGGCGGCTTCAGGGGAGTACGCATAAGGATTGGTTGGTGGGCTTCTGCTGCCATACATGGTGGGGGGGGAATGGTACGGTGAG
>NC_024127.1:40057043-40077918 GCF_000346735.1 Prunus mume
ATGCATTCGTCAAGCGTCCAGCCTTGGCTGGAGGCATGGGACCTCCATTGTTGGCTCGTGTTCGTTTGTTGGCAGGGACTGCAGCTGGCCTTTTCTTCTCTGGTTTCACCTTCTCTAGCTGCTCAAGGCGCTTCTTGAGGTTTTCTGGAGGAAATTCTGCCTCAAGTTTGTAATCTTCAATACACTTGATGACAGCTCGGAGTGCTGACTGCTCTTTGCGTCCAGCTAGGTTCTGCACAGAAAGTAATAAAGAAAATATTAGTGATCAAATGAAAACGCAGGTTTCTACAGGTTTGATTATTCTGCATATGAGGAAAGGAGACTGAAGTTCATGCACTTCTAAGGACATTTTTCTGAAGAAATCAGAAATGAGACACAAGGATGTGAATGACTGCAGAATGCCTCATCATCAAGACATCCATAACAAGATGTATTATACCTGATTATTCCTACTGCTTCACCAGTTAACTGACACATAAAGTGGAAATCAAATTCCACTCCAATAGCAGGAGTTTGTTGTCCCAAAACTTTTCAGTATATATACTTGTTCCAACAATAAGATAAAAACCAGGGATAAACACTATAAGAGCAAGCATGAATATGAAATGATATAGGAAGAATTGCATGGAAGAAATTTCTTCATGTTTGAAACGGAGAGTGGAAATTTAGACATTGACTTTTCACTCATATGTAATAATTAATATAGGGTAAGATGTTGATATTATGTATTTTTTGTAGATGGCTACCATCCTCTCCATTAGAGGAGAGAGCTTTTGTGGGGGTGGGGAAATTCCCTTTCTACCTTCCTTAAAACACAAACAAGGGAAAAGTTCCTTTCACATTCCCTTTTCCTTCCCCTCTCTCCCTCCATCTCTCCCTCCATCTCTCCCCTCCCAATCATTTGAGAAGGGAAAAAAAACAGGGATTTGTGGGAATGAGAAGGTGGGAAGGGGATTCAACCCCCTCTCTCCCCCACCCACAGACACATAACTGGAATTTGAAATGCTGTAAAGAAAGAACCAGACACCACTTTGAGAAGCATATTCACGACTGAAAGTCACAACATGCAGGATCAAGCAACACCAATAGGGTGCAATGATTAAAATCATACCGCAGCTCGACCAGCATTATTGGGATCTTCCATAATAGAAGCTGCAGCTTTCTTAGCATCTTTCAGAAAAGCTTTCAGCAGAGGAACAGGAGGAAACTTGTGCACAAGTCCAACTTCATAAGTGAAATGTACCGCATCAAGCTGTTGTCCCCTGCTGATTAATTCTTCAATCATATCTGCACATATCAACAGCTTCTATACATTACAATCTAGTGAAGGGGCCCTCTTACTGTACACATAATGAACCATATCCAAACATTCACAAGAAAGTCAGACAGAAAACTTAATATATTTGCAAAACTATTACACGGTCAATGAGATATCTTCATAATGTCAAAATCTTTGAGAAAAAAAAAAACATTAAAAGTTTGGGGGAGACTTGAGCTCATAAGTGATTACAAAGCATGTGGACATAAAACATTGATTAGGTTTTACAGTTACTATCCACAAGCTATGATTCAAAGACTGGTAAGAGGTTTGCACTTAAAATCGTTAGGGATAGAGGTTAGATCCATCATACAGGCATATGCGAAGTAAGAAATAAACAAGTAAACTGGGAATAGCTGAAGAATAATGGTGATAATATGCAACACTGATGAAACGATTATACAAATTTATCATTGGAAAGAGCAGAAATTTCCACATAGAAATAACCTGACCTGATCAAACCCATAAGCCTTGCTCAAAATTTACTAACCAGTAACCACATCGAAGCATGCCAATTTATCCATTACATATAGAGCTCAAATAGGTACAAATGGGAACACACATTTTCCATAAGCTCTAAACAAAACCAAGCAATGGCCAACGAATTACACGGAAAACTAGACATGGCTAATAGCACAAGAAATAAAAAAGAACAAGTTAGAATTAGCAACGCACCCGGCATTTTCTTGGCGAGGCCAAGCGAAACGGCCAGCTTAGGCATCTGCTTGCGCCAGGCCGACCCAACCACAAGTTTTCTGTACAAATCAACATCCTCCTCCTTCACAATCCCAAAAGTCACCAAATGCTGCAGGAACGTGTGAACATCAGGAGTCTTCACGTTCTCAATGCCACCTCGCTCTTCCAAACTGGCCTTCCAAGTCTCGGCGATCTCCTTGGCACGTTCCTTCACGGTCGGCGTCACCAGAAGCCTTGATTTTCCGATCTTCGGGTCGACCACCACCGGAATCAGAGACTCCAGAACCAGAACGCAAGCCCAGCCCAAATCGTTACCCCTCTCGCTCTTGTCAACTCTCTTGTCCACCGGAAACACCTCCGATATCGCCTCGAGCACGAACTTCGCCGGATCAACACAATCAGCCAAAGCCAGAGGCATTTGTGACCTCAGAGCCTCCAATTCCTTCTTCCTCGCCGTCACGAACCTCCAGAACCGTCCAGTATCCATCTTCAAGCACAAGGACTTGAGATTCATCAGCAATCCCTCGTTGTCGTCCACCTCTCCATCGTCGTCGTCGGAGCGACCTCTCTTCAAGACCTTGAGCGCGGCCTCCTTGCTCTTCTCGACCTTTCCGACCGCGATCTCTACGCTCTCCATGATTGTGACCTCCCGCTGTTCGAGCTCGTCGAGTGACTCCTTGGTCTCCTGCTCTAGGTTTTGAATTTTGCGCTTGATGGCCTCAGATTTCTTCAGTAAATTCTGCTCCAAGGACGTGAAGTGGTCCGAGAGCTCCTTCCACAGTAGAGTACAGCTGGTCATGAGAGAGGTCTGCCTCTGGAACTCGTCGAAGCTCGGCGGTGTCAACTCTGTCAACTCGCCGGGATCGGGGATCGACCCCATCTGGTTGTCGTAGTACGGTCTAGCTCAGTAGTAGCCAAGCGAACAAGATAGGGAAGAGAGAAGTAGAAACCCTAGAATTTGGAGGTAGAGAGAGAGAGAGAGAGAGATAAAGCAAGCTGAGCTGAGCTTAAGCTAAAGGTAGCCGGGGACAGGAGAAAGAAGAAGACATTGCGATGACGTGGGTGGATGAGGGGAAGACACGTGTAGAGGCGTCTCAAAAGCAGCTACTAGAATGCGCCGTGGCGGGAGAAGGCGCTAAAGTGAGCGGGAGGGTTGGGGTGCGTAGGATAAGAATACTAATTTGGTAAAGTGAAATGATGACGTAAGATATAAGGGGGTGTTTGGATGAGGGGGAAGCACTTTCCCGGAAACCGAAGTTAGATCAGAGAGAGAAAAAGTAGAGAGAGAGAGAGTGGGGGATGAAAAGCTGGAGAAAGTAAAGAGTTGGGGAGGTGGTGGGGTGGGGCAGGCCCACTCAAACCACCACATGGATAGAGTCAGATAAAGTAAAGAAGAGATAGATTGACGGGTAGGTGTGGGTGAGGACAAACATTTGTGGGAACAAAACTTACGTGGTACGGAAATAACATTATTTTGTTAGTTTTAGTAAATTATGGAATGCAACACGTAATAATTTTTTCATTTTTATATCTGAAGTCTAAATTTGATTTGTTCACTTCTTAATAACGGGAGTTTGTGGCTTGAGTAGTTAAGAGTATTAACTCTTATATTTGAAGTCTAAGTTCGATTTGTCCATTAATACGCTTGGATTAACCCCTTCGTATTTAGATTAATTCTTTGTAGTTACTGTATTTCCATTATTGTATTAATCTTATATAATTATTTGTATTGGTATTAAATTCTTGTAAGTGAGGACTGAATTATAATGCAATCCATCACTTTTCTTTTCCTTTAGTTTAAAAAAATATTGTTCTTGTCATAGAAAAGAGCATCATGTAGCCCGTGAGAGACTGAACAGAAGAGACGAGAATGACGCATGCGCATGATGATCAGTCGTGAATCAGACATTCACTATCTACGGTCTACAATAACGGCAACACACCACGGTCTTTGAGTCAGACTCGGGTCGGGCTCCATGAGTAACAACAAAAGGAATCTTTGTTAGTTATTTCTCTAATAAACTATATGGGAACAAAATTCTTTATACTAGATCCACACCTACTCTTGCAAATTAATTTGTACATACTCAAAATACTCGTATGAATTGTGTGGATAAAATAATACTCAAACACGCATCATTCATATAGAATAATAATAATAAATTTGAGCAATAGTAATTATGTCTTCAAACAGCCAAAAATTTGTTACGTGTGTCCATCCTCCTGTTTAGGAACTGATGCAGTCCTTGCAATTTGAAAAAAATACTTTCAGTTCAGGCTACTTATATGAAGAGAAATCATATAATATATTATTAAATCTAACGGGAATCGTATAGTTTGATCTGATTTACATCTCAACCCTTTGCCTCCTTTTGTATGAGATGGACTGATATGGGATAACAGATTCATATCAAGTTAGCCATGGCCTCTCCGCCTGGCAAATTTTTTATTTTGTTATCATTTAAATCTTCTTCAATTTTAAACATTGAACAAGAGAACAAGATGCAGAAAAAACTGAGTAAGGGCTTATGGCTCACTCAAAAACAACTTAAAGACCCAATTTTATAAACAAAAAAAATTGAGATCTCTCTCTCTCTCTCTCTCTTTTCTTTTGTTAATTTCAATTTGGGAATCTAGGGTTTGTGATTTTCTGATTTTAATTTCCCAAATTTGAGTTCATTTTTTTGAATAGGATACCAGACGAGCCTTTGAATTTTTTTTGAAATTCTTTATGTTCTTTTTCCGATAGGCTTGTACTGATATGTCCAAGGCCCAATGGACTGTCAAGCCCACATGAGAGGTGGGGATTTAGACATGGAAAGACAGGTCCCAGGGATTGGGATCGTAGAAATTGACCCCAAGTCACATGACAGGCAAGACCCCTATGACTCTACCAGACAATCAAAGTCTACTACAACTAACATTTTCCTTCCCATTAACATCAAACATTAAAACATGTAGAAAATAAATCTGGTCCTGGTGAATTGAACTTCCAACAGGCTCAATCAAGTTAATTATTAAACAATTATTTGCTGCAATTGTCAGACAAGTTCAAAAAAAATACAAGCGCTCTAAATCTTTTTTCTTCCTAATTTGAATTCTCTTCTTGTGTCTGAATACAGCAAAGCTGTAGCAGGAAAAAGCTGTGTACCAACCAAGACAGGCCATTACACTTCCAAGAATAATAGGCAGGCATCCGAAGGGACTCTGCCGCCGCACGGCACTAGAGAATGCTGTCCATGAATTACAAAAAGCTTCCATCACCTTCACCATGATAAGGTATTTAAGTAATAAATGACACGATATATGGAAATAAACTACAATACCTTAAATGCCACCAGGAATCTACTTGGTTGATTTGTATTCCCTTAGGCTTTCAATCGCAACTTTCTTTCTTGTGTCAAAATCAACCTTGTCAAGGTCATAAGCAGTTCCGAGATAGCCATACAGAATCCTCTTTTTCTCCCTCGTCTTTTCGTCCAACTTCACAAGGTATGGATTGTTCTCGTCATCCTTACTGCCCAGTGTTGGGGGCTGTACACGAGCCCAAGCCCTACGTCCATGATTGTCCTTAACGAAGAATTCTGCCATGCGCATGGCCTCCTTAAGGCCTGCTTCGTCACCCGAAAATTTAACCAGAGTCATACCTAAATGACCATCTCTACCATACAAGGATTTTGACTTGCCACTCCCAAATCCAAGATCTGCTTATCAGAAATGCCACAAGAAAACAGGTAAGTTGTCAAAAGGACTTTTTTTGGGGGGGGGGGGGGGCAAATTCTCTCAGTGCACAATGAAGCCATCAAGGCTCAGAATGGAACCTCTCAATTTGTTCCACATGCCATGACAATGACTGCTAGCAGCCATAAAAGGCAGCTTCAGATTCTCTATCGAAAATCCAAAGCTACTTAAAACAACCCCCTATTGATAGGAACCTTTAAGAAAACGGTTTTGTTGATGACCACCAGACCAGCGTCAAAAGGCTCTCACATGGTGCAAGGAAAACATACCATACGTACTCATGACTAAATGAACAGAAAATACATACAAAAGCACGGAGCCAATATACCCGACTAATAACAAGATGATAGACAATTGTAATGTCCATAAGCATAAAAGAAAAAGAATTTTAAAAAAAGGTATAAGATCCAGTAACCGGAGGATAAACTACCAAAAACAAAGAAAAACAAAGTAGCAGTAGTCTTATATGTTATTTGCAACACAAGTAAACTCTAAATACAACCAGGCTAGGGTCACTTGCCTATACAAATGGCATCATTTTGCAGTTGAATAAAAAAGCCAAGCACAAAACCGCAATCATATATTAAGAAAAAGTTAGAGAGTTAGAAAGAAACTACTTAAAATAGCAACCAAACCTATTAAACAAGGGAAAACCATTTAACAAAAGTTTAAATCAAATGTAGAGTAAACCTTTGAAGTTTATCTAGGTTCTATCTATGGGAGATCAGAGAACATTGCTCATTTTGCCAGACAGTGCCCTTCTTGGTTTGTCTCAGTTCAGTAGGAGGTTTTGGCCCAATTTGCCACTTTTGGCTGAATGGCTTGGAATTGAAGTGCATGGACGAAGTGAAGTTTATCATGTAGGATCAAGCAATGCACCAAAATAGGGGAAAAGGATGTGATAGTGCACATGTCAGGTAATGCATATAGTGACATACCAGGTAAAACGAAAAAAACATGCTCAGGATTTTTAGACAACAAAAACCAGTGTGCATACAGGTTTAGGTAAGGCAGAAAAAGTTCTGACAATTGACACCAGCATTCTTCTCCCTCAAGATAACTCAACATGAGACAACACCCAGCCTATTCGAATAGGGAATTAACAAATCCTTTCATGCACCGCATGACAAACCAAAATTTTACAAACAGAAAACTTAAGACAACTTGAAAGAGACTGTAATTTTTTGCGCTTGTTAATCTTTGACATCGGAAGTCCAAGATCCTGGGAATACAAACAGAAAACTTAAGACAACTTGAAAGTGACTCTAATTTTTTGCGCTTGTTAATCTTTGACATCGGAAGTCCAAGATCCTGGTAAGCCAAACCCAGGTTCCCTTATTCGTAGCTAGTAGTAAGAGCAGTTGTACAGGTATGGGGAAAAGCCAAGCCTATGCGCAAGGATTAATTTAATCATCACACAAAATTCAAAATGAATAAATCCATTAAATAGGAGGGTTTGTAAGGAAATGCAGTCTTAAATGTCAACACAACAGGTTAGCTTAATTGGCTTAAAGTTAACAAATTGTGGTCTGGACTGGACCACAGAGTAATTGTGTCTTCAAAGTCACTAGACCATGAAAGTTAGGAATTGTTCTGTCCAAAGTCGAAATCAAACAAATGGTTAACAAGGTCAAACTAATCAAAAAAAGGGTGGGGGAGTAGATTAAAAAACGATGACATCAGACTCAAACCCTGGAGAACGAGAATAAAATAGATTGCAATTAAGCAGGTATGTACACAATGACCATTACCCCAAACAGGAGGACAAACCATAGGCTGAACCATTAAAAATGAAGAATGAGATTCAACCAACCCAAATTCCTTGCCGGTGCTTTAGAAGGTAAAGCAATAAAAGGAGTACATAAATTAGAAACCCTGCATAGAATCAGTTTGGCATACGCTCATCTCAACCATACTTTAATTGCCGCAGAAAAGTAGAACACAAGCATGGCATGATGGCACATAGGAGAAGAAGATGACATATGCAATCTTCATGTGGCCTAATCCTTGCAAACTAAGGGAAGAAATGCCTTCTATATTTGCCACTCAGCTTGAAGGCCATGTCAAGAAGTTGCATAACAAAGATTTCTAACCATGCCCCCAAGTTCCAGAAGTATATAAAACAAAACCAATATATTATCATGGAGGCACTAATACTAATTCACATACACCGGCAAGACCCTTTCTTTCCGCACTCAAATCAATCAAACCATAAAAGGTGACAGTTGCGGACTTTATAACAATGAAAACTGGAGGAGTTTGAGAGATATTCTATGGCAAACTAATTAACTATATTCTCCAGGAGGAAGATAACAAAGCAGAGATATCCTCTGGAATAGACAGGCAGTATGCTGTATTTAAGAAAGGGTTGCCTCCATCCAATAAAGATATTTAATCTTTTCAAAAGTGGTCTCCAGAATTGCAGATTGAAATAAAGGGCTCAGGGCTAAAATAGGATGCATGCAGAGTATTTACTTGACCTGGGCCCAACCTATCCACATGTACATTCTGATAGAAACAGCATAAAGAATGGCACAGTATGAACTATGAAGGAGGAAACTATACCTCTAATAATACTATCCATTGCTTTATTGCCCAAACCCTCCCCACAGGTGGCCACATAATCAGATCATCCACATTTGCTGCTGCTTCTTCAGCAGAAAGAAATTGATACGCCTTTGAGTTATCAGGAGGCTTCAGGTAGTCCCACCCCATCAGAACACACAAAGCCTTGTGTAAGCCCAAGTGATCCACACGCAAGTCAGCACTATCAGAGTTGTAACTGTGCATGATGAGACTATGCATATCCGGAAAATCTTTAGAAGACCTGAAATTATGCATATCAAGGGAATTGAACATGTATTTCAGGTTTACCTCTCAGATAGCATTATGACCCATTAAGTTCGAACTCAAAAGGGCAATGAAGAAGATGCATTTACCAGGAGTATACTAATGAGCTGATATCATTCTATCATCTTAAGCAAGGATTCAGGTTCATAGTTTCATCAAATGAGATCCACCTAGGTGTTATAACCTAATGTAAGACCCTGACACAAGGTAAATTATTTATAACAGAAAAAGGATAGCTCCGTACGCTTGGGGCATACACAAATAAATGCGCAAGCACAAGCCTCAGATTCATAGATAACGCAATGATTGCACGAGGAACCCTAGCACCATCCATAAGAAAATATCATGTATTGGAGTAATTACTGCACATAAGAAGCCAACAAATGCATCTAACTGTAACTCATGCAAACTAAATTCTCTTACACAGCAGCAAAAGAAGGTTAGTTTTACCACAATGGTGCATAATTTCCACAACTAACGCAGAAATTTACAGGGGAAAACAAGTAAACAGTAAACTCAGCACCATAGGAGGGCTTATGTTTCATGCTCTCCTAGTCAAACATCAAAACACCAATCCTGAAGTCTCTCATATAATCCTTAGTTAAGCAAAGTTGGCTTCTAAACCTTTGCTGCAACACTTTTTAAAGTTACCACTAATTACAATCACACAAACTAGGTCAGCTGAACCACACATACCTGCATAGCTTAATGACTTTTCCGAGTCTTTGCATAAATATTATTTCAACAAACAATAATTTGTCCCTTTGACTCATACATGGAGAAATTCCTAGTTTTCTAATGAACCATGTCGAATGATTCATGCAAATGTGATGGCAAGTGGTCTAGGTTTTGAAAATTATAAAGGAACAAAGAAGACAAAGGTAGTACTATTACTTCCAATCGTGATGAAAGGCAATTCGGAAGAGGTTCTTGTAAACTTAGTTCATACAGAAACATGACACTGCAAATAATTCAAACCACGAGAACGCAAAGCCAACAGAGTCCCAACTTATTGGAGGGGAACAAAAAGCATGGAAAGAAAAATGTAGCCACAAAGATGTCACCCATCAAAGTCCTGAACAAGTATCTATAAAAAAGGAAAATTAGTATAAAAATCCGAGAAAGACTCTGTAGGAAATTACTTCCATTGTGAGAGTCAGCCTCATATGTTTTTACAATTAAAGTCAACATGCTAATCAGCTTCAATTGTCTGCAGCCTATGAGTGAAAGTTCACAAATTCAAGGCCAACCATTACATATGGAATGGTTCATGACTCACATTCCAGACATAACTCAGAAGACAACAAGGGCATCAACCAGTCAGCAACAAAATATACAAAAGTGTCTGATGTTTTTTGAAGGGAAAAAACGAAAGGAAATATCCACATATGGAGTCCTTACCAATAAAATAAGCTCAAAACACATTTTCTACTAAATCTATGTCTCACACATTTCCATACTCTATATATCTAGCAATGACGGGATAGGATTCAGGAAAACAGAAAATGGAAATTATTGTGTACACTGTATAACCAATACCAATCCACTAACCAGAATATGGAACCATATAACATCTACAAAACCACATGGCCCAAACAAGTATTAAAAAAACAGTAAAAATGAGTCTTTACATGCGCTCAGCTACTATCCATCACAATACAAGATCAATGAAGAACAAGTAAAGACAGCCATTTGGAAACAAAAATCTACTGACAGTTTAGAAGTCCTAGAGCAGAGAAAGAAAGAAAATATTAAATATTTTCAATGGATTCATCTTGGAATGGCAAGAATACAAGTTTGTTCACCGACATGCCATGAATACAGGTTGAAATATAAGCTCTTCTAAACCACCGAAATCCTACTAAACAACAAGCACAGGTCATGAGGATCCTTTCTTATGCATATACATATTCTCCATCAAACAAATTGGATTCCAATGGTTTCAAACTACCAAAACACAAAAACAAAAAAAAAGATCCAATCGAATTAATTTAGCCTCTAGACCTCAAAAGTTTAGAAACTAAGAGCCAGTGCCCATTTTGCAACAAGTTAGACAGCACTGGTAACAATCTAAAAGAAGCATAGAGACACAACCTACACTTATGGAAACGAAGCAAGGATCAAATTAAATGCTCATATCCAACTTCCATTCAATTGCACTGAATAATCAGGGATATAAGCTGGGATGACCCAAGGCTTACTCAAGTCAAATATATTTCTGATAAGCCAGCAAACCCAATCTGAATCTTAGCCTGGCCAGACCACATTCGATAACACTAGAAAAGCTCATCTCAATCAACTTTAGGCTAAACTAACCAGGTATTTTGTGCTACCATCTAACTCAGAGTCCTAAAACATAAAAATAATGGCCCCAAATATGTACAAAGCTATAGGAATAATCAGCAACCACCTTTCCTATATAAGAATGTAGGAAAATTGACAGACTGAAAGTAATGACGTAAGTAGAAAATAATACAGCCTTTCTTACCCAATAAGTAAAGGACAGATGATACTCCAAACACCTTCAGGGTCTAGATTTCTAAAGGGAAATCTAAGAAAAGCATAATATTCAAAGAAAACAAACATTACATCCTTGGAGATAGCCTAATTTATCAAAACAACTGCAACCATCTGAATCAAAATAAGTTAGCTAGGTAGAGTTCCAATCTAAGAGATGATAGTAGAAATATCGGCTGCATACAGAAAGAACAAACCAAGACATATGAAATGAAAACCTCCCTGAAGTTACACTATAACAGCAGCTACCATATAACAAAGCTGCTGCTTCCACTAAAGCAGTAAACAAGCTTTCAGAAACCTACAATGAACTCTCATTAAAAAAAAAACACAGTGGAAGCCTTATTATTAGAGAAAGGTAAGCGGGAGATTTTCTCTCCAAGGAGATAACCAGTCTTCATTCTCCACCAAAAGTGAAATGTCTTTTTTGATTGTTCCTAAAGCCTAATACATGTGCTGGAAAGCTTAACCAGTAAGGAAATAGAACTTCCTGATCCCATTTAGTCGATAAGATAAAAGTGGGGAGATAACTAAGACTTCCTGAACAAAGTAAAACTTTCATAAATATGTTTAGAGATGGCCCTTTGATTATTGACAAATAAAGCAAGTTAGATTCACATCCATCCAGACCAAGAAATATAAATAAATAAAATTCATATCCACCACGTAACACAAAGCACATGTCCTTGTTCACACATGTCTAGCAAACTGGATGGAAGGCCACCATATCCTAGAGGATCACAGATAAATTACACACGCAAGCAGAGAAATGTGTACCAAGGTCTATTGGAATTAACCAACACAGTTGTCCTGAAATTTCACCAAACAGCTAATGCAAAAAGTAGTGTCAACAACAAGAAGGGCAGCATAATCAATAATCCTACTTGTATTTTACAAAAATAATAAAAAAAACCTCAATACATACATATAACTTATATCTCCACGAAAAAGTCTCACTATAGTTACCTATGTATAACATATTTGACCACACTGTGAGTCAGACTTAGACAATATTAAAATCTATGCTGTAATTTTATTATGCATCCTTATCACTTACAACATCAAAGCTTCCACCCTTACCTTTCTTCCCTCCATACTCCTTCAAAATGTATACATTACAACTTCATCATCAGCCCATGCAATAGACGATTCTAGCAATGCATTGGTAAGCAACAAAAAACAAACAGCTGTTCCAAACTTATAAAATGAGCATAAGCTATATAACGTTTCCAGAGAAATGCCACCGATTTCATCCAATGGCAAAGGGGAAGAATGTAAATGACACAGTTCTCAAAATTCATCCACTTCCACTTATCCTACACTTAAACAGCTAGAACAGCCCGTAGCCTAAGTATGCACCATAAACTGAAGATGCCGAAATCAATGAAACATTATTCTATCAACAACAAACATGTTTTAAAAGCGAATACGCAACTGTTCTAGCTGTTCCTAACGTTATAAAATGAGCGTAGGCTATATAACGTTTCCAGAGAAATGCCACCGATTTCATCCAATGGCAAAGGGGAAGAATTTAAATGACACAGTTCTCAAAATTCATCCACGTCCACCTATCCTACACTTAAACAGCTACAACAGCCCGTAGCCTAAGTATGCACTATAAACCGAAGATGCCGAAATCAATGAAACATTATTCTATCAACAACAAACATGTTTTAAAAGCAGCAACGTAGAGAAAGCAAATAATTTGCACCAGACCTGGCACAAGCAAGACAATGCAGACGCCCATTCTTCCCATCCTCCAAGTAAATCTTCCTCTGTTGCGTATTCTCATGAATCAGCTTCACGTAATTAAGAAACGCCTTCTTCAACGCACTCTGATCAACTTGAACATGCTTATGAACCACATTCTCACCACCACCACCTTGCCTAAATCCCGCACTCTCATAACCCCCACCACCAATCCTCATGTACTTGTTAGCTCTCGCCTCCTCGCCACCACGGCCTTGGTCCCCCGCCTCCCGCCGAAACGGGCTACTCGTTCCCGCCAAAAACTCTCCCCGGGTACCAGGACCCACCGGAAACCCATTTGGATTGGCATGCTGCATAAACTGCGGCCGGCGCATCCCAAATTCCCCTGCTTTATCCCTCTGGTCCTCTTCTTCGGGGTACTTTCTCTTTGCGGGCCCCTCTGCGGGGCCACGCCCATCGAGCCCGAGCGAGTTCCAGTAATCCGGACCAGGCCCGGGCGGTCCACCCGGCCCAAACGGCAAAAACCGGCCGGACGGGTCCATGGGCGGAGGGAATTCTTGATAATCGGGCGGGAGAGCGAAGTAGGACCGAACGCTGCCGTCGGCGAGAACGAAAGTTCGGCGCTCGAGCATGTGGAAGCCGTAGACTGGGGGAGGGGGTGGGCCGAAAGCGGCCGGGTCGGGGAAGGGAAACGGAGCGGGTCCGGGAGAGGGGGCTGATGGCGGGTGCTTGGGATGGGACGGCGTTGAGGTTGCGCCTGGTTTGGGGGATGGGCCGGAGTTGGGCTTCACGGGTTTGGGGTCGGGTGGATTGTTTTTGGTGGTGATGGCTGTGGCGGTGGCAGGGGCGGTGGGGGGAGACTCCCAGCGGTGTTCGGTTAGAGGCGGAGGAGGAAGAAGATGGCTTGTGGAGTGGGCCCTTGGGATGAGAACCCCCGGCCATCCTGGGGCTAGGGATTTTGGAACAAAAAAATATTTAATAAAAATGGAGAGCTACAGAGAGTGCTCAGTCTGAAAGTGGGAGAAAGAGAGATGAGGAAGATGCTGCTGGGAGTTCGGGAAAGTGGGAAAAACTAGGGGTAGCTGGTTATGTTTTAGAGGACTCAACTCAAAGCTGGACTCTACTGGATTCCCCGTTCTGTTTTTCTTTTTGGTTCCGAGATTCGAGGAAGTGTGGAAAGGCAGAAAAACTTAGGGGTGGTTGCGGTTCGGTAACCGCGAATTTTTACTCAAACCGCAAACCGACCGACTATTTGCGGTTTGGTGATTTTTGAAACCGCAAACCGACCGCGTTTTGCGGTTTAAAACCGCGAGTTCTCAAGCATTCACAAAAATATAAATTCACAACCTAAATAAATAAATACACAACCTCAATTTCTCAAACATATATAAATTCACAATCTCATCAACTTCTCAAGCATTCACAACCTAAGAAAATTAAAGTTACAATTCCAAGCATTCCAATTAAAGTTAAACTTCTCAAGCATTCCAATTCCAAATCCTTTAAAGTTATAAACCAAAAGGAAAATGCAAAGCAAAATGAATTAAAGTTACAACAAAAAAGAAAAATTCAATTCAAAGTTAATTAAAGTTACAAACTAAAAGGAAAATGCAATGCACCAATGTTACAAACTAAAGTTACAAACTCAAGTGTTGGTGGTGAGTGGATTTGAAGAACTCCGTTGTGTTGTTTGAGTACCAATGTTATTTACAAATAAAACAATATAGTTTAGTACATTTTATTATAAGAAGAAGCATAAATAACATTAGTATAAATAAACTAATTACTTACAAGTTGTCATATGTTCCATTTCCTTGTAAAATTCAACTTCATCATCCGTGTGGCTATACTTTGCGGTTTGCGGTAACCGCAAGTTTTGAAAATCAAATACCGCAACCGCAACCGCAAATGCGGTTCGGTTCTTAATACCGCAAATGCGGTTCGGTTTACCGCGATTGCGGTTTCATTACGGTAAATTATCGGTTGGTTTTTGCGGTTTTTCGGTTTTTCGGTTTAAAATGCCACCCCTAGAAAAACTTGTGTGAAACGACCCTGTTTTGCTATTCCTAATTAATCGTGTTGTTATTGGTCAAATAAATAAATTATGTTTCTCGTGAAATAAATAATACACTGTTTTGTTATTCGGTTAATCACGACATGCTATGTATAATAATTGTAGCATGTCTAATAATTGTTTATACATGACAGTCTATAAAACAGTACACAAGTTTACGTTCTTTTCATTGTTTCACGAAATATGCACGCCCCCAAAATGCAGAAGTGTCAAACGCTTGATTGTTTGCCAACTCCGTATTCACTAATCAAAACTCAAGTTTTGCATGCAATTTCATCTTGTCGTGGTTTCCAATTCACACCTCTTTCAATATTTGAGGCAAGCTTGAGGTAACACCTCTTTTAATATTTGAGACAAGCTTGAAGTAACACCTCTTTCAATATCTGAGAAACGCTTGAAGTAACACGTGATTGAGTTGTACCACAGAACTATACTACTATACAACTGGGTCTGAAGCCGAGTTGGCATTCAGGCTCAAGTTACCGTGAGTATATTCGAAACATAATAGACAACCAGTTTTTACGACACTAAACCAAATATATGCATTGGTTTTGCTATGATTTAACAAACCACTCTGCACTAATCTATTTCGATGCCAGCTAAACCAAATACGTGCATGATTTTTATATGATTTACAAACCACTCGACTGCACCGATCAGATAAAGGTAACGGCTCATTTATCAACAATCTCAAAATCATAAAAAGGATAATTGAGAATTTTAACTAATATAGGGGATCAAATTCCATTGCATAACATACTATCCTCAAACACAAAAGACCAAGCAGTCCAAAGGAACAAATAAAAGACAGCTAGACATACTGCATGAATCCATCAAAACTGAAGTAGATTGAGGTTGCTAAACTAGAGGGTATTTGAAAATGTAAAACAAAATGCGCAAACATGATATCCAAACAACATCCAAGAAAGACGATAAAAATTCTTCAACGCTTCTTGGAGACACCAACAGTCTTCCCCCTGCGGCCAGTGGTCTTGGTGTGCTGTCCACGCACACGAAGACCCCAGTAGTGTCGAAGACCACGGTGATTCCTGATCATTGAGAAAGAAATATCAGTCACAACTCCAAGCCCAATAGTCTTAAACAATATAGATGTTCATCTGAGTAGATAATATGTAGGCCAGTAGACATCAAAAACTGTCAAGTAAAACCACTTAGATAAACTGCCCAAATTTAACTAAAATGACAAACATCATCATGTCTGGCCTATCCTTCACCTACTAATATATCAGATGAATAGACAAATTACTGACCCCAGATAATTATAATACTTGTATTTCCAATATGTTTCTTGCTAGGAAAGAGTATGCAAGGGACAAAAAAAAAATTACTTGGCTACTTCCCAGATACTAGGATTTAACTTGAAGCTGTTAGCTGTGAATGATCTAGGACAATCTTATCTAGAACAATTGCCAATCACTGACAATATTGCTAACCAATTACATAGTATATTAAACTCAGAAAGAGAAGCGTTATGCAAGCTTTAGATTAAGATTCAGCATAAACATATTAGAATAAGAAAGTAAGCCAACAGTACACAAAAAAGAGTCAGTGGACAGAAGCATAACAAGAAGAGAACAGATGACAACACCAACAACAATAAATCAGAAACTCATCAAAAGAAAAGAAAACCAATACTGAAACACAAGCAAAACAACTAGAAAACAGACCTGATCTTCTTCAAGCGCTCAAGGTCATCCCTGAGCTTCATGTCCAGAGCATTGGAGACGACCTGAGAATATTTACCATCCTTGTAGTCCTTCTTTCTGTTCAGAAACCAGTCAGGGATCTTGAACTGGCGTGGGTTGGCCACGATGGTCATCAGGTTGTCGAGCTCAGCGGCAGATAGCTCACCAGCCCTGCAGTGTGGCTCAATTAGACCCATGTACACTAAATAGTGATCTCGTGTGCACCCAAAACTGAACTCGCTTGCCAATTTATAACCCAGTATCATATGGTAATACGAAGATGAAAAATAACATAGGGTCCCTATTCTCTATCCCACATCACTACCACTGGAGTAAAATGTTTATAATTCAAATATTGATGTGCCAACACAATCAGCTCAAATATTACAATTGCAAATAAAAATTCCAATAGATTCAAAAGAAATGGAAATACATAACGCATTCCAACATCAAAACGATGCAAAAAAGTTGTCAAAGTAACAAGATTTAATAATTGTTATTTACATAAATGAATAAAATCTAACTAAATGGCTACATATAATAACGAAATAGAGCTGGGAAATGATAAATCACATTGGGCTAAATAGATCTATGACTTTATTTAGGGAAATAAACAAAAATAAAGAAGAAGAAAAACGAACCTTTTGTTCATGTCTACGTCGGCCTTCTTGCAGACGATGTTGGCGAAACGCCTCCCAATACCCTTGATGGAGGTGAGAGCGAACATGATCTTCTGCTTTCCATCGACGTTGGTGTTCAGCACACGCAGAATATGCTGAAACTCCTCATTTGCGACGAGAGACTGCAACAGAAGAAAATCAAAGTAAGATTTAAGATTAAAGGTTGAAGATGAAGATACTGATCGAAACCAGTCGTTTGGAAGGAATTAGCTCACCATGGTTGCGGCGTTAGGGTTTGCGCTCTCTCTCTCTGACTCTGCGTGTGTGTGTGCGAGCGCGCCGGGTGAGAGAGGACAAATGAAAGAAAAAGATGGTTTTAAAGGATTATATCTGGGGGAAGTTCGCAAAGCCCAAAACCCTAGATGGGTATTATGGGCTGCGGCACATCCTTACGTGCACTCCTTATTGATGAATTTGTAGCCGTCCATCATTTATTCGACTATCCTCATAAGATGTGGGTCCCAAAACAGTATAAATTTTAGAATTTTAATTCTCATGTATAAAAATATATATATTAAGAAAATTTTAGTAAATAAGAGAAAAACTTGAAGAATAAAACAGTGATTTTTATCACGGAAAACGTTATTAATAGATAGTAACAAAACAGTGATATCACCGTGCCATGGAAGTTCTTCTCTGCAAATGGAGTGCGAAAAGTCGTTTCTTCTTTTCATAATGACCGTTGTATCCTTCATTTTAATCAAAATCTCAATATGTGTCCCCGTGGATAAAGCCCATAACTCGAAAATGACCAGAAACAATTTAGAAGCTAGAAGCCGAGGCAGAGACTATACAAAAAGATTTTCTCCAAGCGACCATCCAGCCATTGGAATTGTTTTCAAGTACCAAGTACTTTCTTCTTTTGCCTACACCTCTTCAATTCTGAACAGCAAATATATTTAATTGACTTATGTTATTCGGAAATTTAGTTGCTTTCTTGAGTATAATGCTTTTTCTGTGTGATGAAGCTGAAACTCTGAGCAAATGGGGCAGTAGGGTAGCAGAATTCAAGAGATTGCAGCTGTTTTGATTTCTAGAATGCAATGGATATAGCTAGTCAAGTTGCTTGAGATTAATTGAAGAAGAATGGCTGTTCATGTTCTTCTTGCAGCAAAGACCTTTCCCCTTGTAATTTCCAGGACAAGGGAGAATACCTTGAAACCTGCCAAAGAGTGTAAGTATTGAAAAATCCTAATAGGTTTTCTTTTCGGGGCCTGAAGTTTCATATATGTGCTTTTTCTGTATCAACTGTAGTTAGCCTGAATTTTATCTCTTTCTCTTTTTCTTTTGAGGAACAAACCTGAATTTCTATTTCTATTTCTATTTCTAGAGGATATGGCAGAAACAGAATGTGCATTGTGATTTATCCTAGATTGGAAGTTTTCGTAGTGAAAGTTGTGTTGTGTTGAACGCTATATCATCTTTATTCAGTCTACATGTATTCTTCTCACAGATTGGTTACCCAAAAATCTAACCATCTAACCATCTATACGATTAACATCTAAGCAAATGTTTAGTGTTGATATATGACTGCATAATGGTTCTCACCTGATGGAGATGTCACTCACTACACAAATTTTCTCTTTTGGCTGTTATTTTGCAACATAACAGATAAAGCACAATCCAGGTGTGAGCTGCCCTCTCAAGAAGCTTCATCAAGTCGCCGCCATTTTGTAGCTGGTGCCACGATTGTTACGATTCTGACCATTAACTATGGCTTAGCACCATCACCGGTTTGGGCTGATGATAAGTCGGATGATGAAGAGGAAAAGGATGGAGTTATAGGTGCTCTTAAATCACTGTTTGACCCTAATGAGAAAACAAAGTCTGGAAAAGTGTTGCCGAAGGCTTACTTGAAGTCAGCAAAGGAGGTCGTGAAGACATTGCGCGAATCGCTGAATGAAGATCCCAAGGATAATGCCAAATTCAGGCGTACTGCAGATGCAGCAAAGGAGTCGATTCGAGAGTATTTGGGCAATTGGAGAGGACAACAAGAGGTGGCTCAAGAGGTATAGCTAATTAACTTGTATGTTCAAGGACATGGAACTGTTGAATTAGTTCACTGTTTGCTAAGAAATCTAGTCTTTGGTTAATGACTTGCAGGAGTCTTATGTTGAGATTGAGAAAGCGATAAGATCGTTGGCCGGCTTTTATTCCAAGGCAGGGCCATCTGCCCCACTGCCTGAAGCAGTTAAGTCTGAGATATTGAATGATTTGAATACAGCTGAAGAGTTTTTGTGAGGCATCAGATTTTTTGGGGCAGCACGCGTATCTCTTACACCGAGTTTAATCAGTTGATTTGTGGAGAGAACTTCGAGAGCTTCAGTTTGATGCCTCCATCATTTCTCGACACTACGAACAAATTTGTTGTGTAAAGCTCTTTTGCTATTAATATGTATCTCATTTGGCGAATTTCTTATGAGCAGCCATATGTTGTAATTTTATTCCGAGGAACAAATCTTAGCAAAAATGGAGCAGAGACATTAAATGCATTTCTTTCGGACGAGAAAGAGAACCATTTGTTTGCCACATCAAAACCACTAAATACTCAAGAACCTAAGTGCCCATTATTTTTACACCAATCAGGAATAACTTATTGCCACTGTAATTATACATATACAACACCTTTGTTTGCATAGCTGTATAAATACCAGCCATGCGACAACTCACGTCTGCGTTTTCGACTTGACATCTATCACTGGAGATCTGATAACTAGCCTTGTCTTTAACATGGTGGAGCTTTAACTTGCTTTTATCTTAGAACATAAAGAGAAATCACCAAACTGGATCTCCTTGATGCGGATCTATGGAGCATCAAGAACGTGACAGGACACCTTTTGAACTGCACATAATAGATTCCACAAAGTTAAGATCAAGTTTCATATGTCAAAGAGTAAATAACACATTGAGTAACATGGTTGATTCACCAAAGATCAATAAAAGATTAATTATCCAGTCAGAGCTGTTCAAATGAAATTGGTTCATATCAAACCTTGGCACAGTCCCAAGGCGACGTGGGTCATGTTCTGTGGCTTGTCGGAGAGCCCTAGCAAATGCCTTGAAAGTTGCCTCAATAATATGGTGAGAATTTCTTCCAGCAAGCTGTGCCCAACCAAAAGTAGAAAATTCTGTCACAAACTAAAACTGGAGCAATGTGAAAACCATTATAGCCCTGCTAGTCGATGAATCAAAAGAAAAAAGTAATTGGTGTAGTTACTGACATATGCAGAAGATTATGCACCTGAAATGGTTGAATAACAAGTCCATTTCATATTGCACAAAGGAATGTTCAAAGGTACAGATAATTGATTCATGCACAAAGAGAGATGGCAATTTATTCATCAAAGTTCACTTTTAGTCTCTGTCTGGACAAACAAATATTTGGATGAATTAAGATTTTCAAAAAGCCATGCACACTACCTGCCGGATGTGGAGTGTCATACCAGAAGTATTCACCAAAGACTGGAAAAAATGTTCCACCAGCTACGAAAAGGACAGTTCAAACAAAAATTAGTAACTCTAAACACCTAAAAATTTCCATAAGCAAATAGAAAGAAAGGATCCCACCATAAAAGACTGGTCA
>NC_024127.1:40079809-40100087 GCF_000346735.1 Prunus mume
TTTTTTTTTTGCTGAGAACAAAGAAAATTGTGGGATTTAAATAAAAAATCTCTTTTAGTTTTTATTTTTTTAGTTTGGGGTGTATTTAAGGGTAGTTTGGGAAGATAGTGGGGTTTTCTTAGAAATTGTGAAAATTTAAATTAAAAGTTGGGGTGAACTTAGAACATGGGGTGAACTAAGAGAAGTGTGGGGTTTAAATAGAAAATCTCTTTCTTTTTTTTTAAGACGTGGGAGCCTCCACAATCATACACTCTATTTTTAGTTAAATTTTAGCTAAAAATATATAAAAGTTATTTTAGGAGTTTTTTATAAAATTTAAACTTTAATCGTGCTCTCTAGTTTAGAGAGTCATAAATACTATAACTCTTTTTTGATTGGTCCATCTCAATTTAAAATAAAATAAAAAATAGTTAGCATATTTGAAATACTCATTAAATAAAACAGCATTAAATTAGGGCAATGATTTCCCCACTCCTATTTTATCCACTTACACTCCTTTTTCAATTATAAAAAAGGAGTGTAAGTGAATAAAATAGGAGAAAAATGAGTGGGGAAATCACCACTTTTAAATTATAATGAACCACTAGGAGTCCTTTCTCTCACATCAGATTTAGGAGCTCCTAGAGGACTCTATATTTTATGAGGTGGATAGAGAGCATAGTTAGAGTTGTATCATAGCCGGTCCATTGATTTTGGAGGCTCTATGCAAATATGGATGTCGATGCCCTATATATACAAGTAGGAAGAAAAAAATCCATATAGAAACAAAAATTTATGACACGGGAAGAACCCATTCGGAAAAAGCTTCCCAGAAAAATTTCTTTAGTCACCCTTCCAAATCACATAGCTGATAAATTGATTTTCCAATTTCAATACTTGGTGAATTCTCATGTGAATAAGGGAGGGAGAAACGAACTGTGATTTTGGGGAAAAGGTTAAAGCTTGGGTTTTTACAATCCAAAATTTAATGGAAGAGGGTGGTACACTGGTACTGAAGAGAAATGGCTTTATTTTGATGGAGGAGAGTGAGAAAGACTTACTGAAAGAGAAAAGAATATTAGAATGGTTTTGCAGCTTGAGAGTTGGGAAGAGGAAAACACAAGTTTCAAACCATAATAAATAAATAAAAAGAAGAGTTACAACATGAGAGTTGGAAAAGAGGAAAATGAATTAAATTAGGGCTTCTACTCTCTAAGTCGTAGAATTTGTTGATAATTAATATTCAATTCAATTTTGGTTTTGGTTTTGGTGCCTTGCATGTGGTGTTGTGGGGTGATATTTAATATTTCATTTTTATTTTCATGTTTTAGTTAATTTAATGGGTTGACTTTGAAAAATTTGGAGGCTCCTAAATTTTGGGGGCCCTGTGCGGTCGCACACCCCATGGGCTGCCTCTGAGTTGTATAACTTGTATTTTTACAATTCCTCCCTAAAATTTGTTTAAAGAGGTGATTTAGGAAGCTCATTGTGAATGTTCTTAGGCCAATTAGCCAAAGTTACTACCCACCCAACAATCGAGTTCGACTCTCCTTCCCGTACATTAGACTAGTTTCGGATATCATCCTTGTAAAAAGAAATTAATTTTTTTTATTTGTTTACAAAATTATTAGCTTTATAAAAAAATTAGTATTAGGCCAATAAAATCTTATAATATTATAGCAATCAATCCATATTTTCTTTTTGGAATTTTTAGATTCAAGTCCTTAGCCAAAAAATTTTGCTAGATTAAGTTCGATAAAAAAATTATCATGGAAGCTATATGGTTGTAGCTATATTTCTCCCTCCAATCTTAGAAGTTGGGAAAGAAAAAAAAAATTGGTGAGAATAAATAATAAAGTAGCATCAATAACTACAAAAATTAGAAGGCTTAATGAGCAAATTTGATAGAATTAAGCTTGGAATGTTGAACAACAGAGTCCATATATGATGAACGAAGGGGTCAGGGATCAATGGCATATACAAAGTTAACACACTTCAAACCATATGACCAGACATAATGTTCTTCAACCTCCTCGAAATGATGACTGCAATTCCCACAACTCTGAACCGTCGATTAATCAAACCATGCTCTTCTTCTTCAACCTCCACCCTCCTCCGATTAATCAAACCATGCTCTTCTTCTTCTTCAACCTCCACCCTCCGATATCCCCACCGACGCTTGAGTCGGTGAATCACACCATAGAGGTAGGGGGCTACGCCTGTGTACATGTCCATTGCCTCCCTCTGCATCTCTAAAATGTGAAATCTGAAGAGAGCAATAATCATTCATTCAACTGATTTTCAGCATTTTATACGAGCCGAAGAATAAGGGCCGCATTTCTTTACTAAATGCAGGCACGCACGTCTCTTAGAAGTGGATCCCATGATGACCATAAGAATCAACAAATCCAATTAAAAATGATAACAATCTATTAAGAAAAAAACCTTGTCTTGGAGGTAACATTTCACAATATTTCTAACAAAACAGTAGTTTGAGGTACAACGTAACATGCCTTGGTTTCGAGAAGAACACAAGAGAAGCTTGAATATAACAAAACTGAAGAGCTTTAAGGTTCAAAGGACATAAATATACACAGGAATGAGCCATCATATGATCCTATGAGCAATGGGATTTTTAGTCCAATAAATCTACACATCTAACGAGTGCTTCAGAAATTTTATGGCAAAATCATCATCAAATGCAAGGGAACAACTCCATTCAATACCAGAGCACCTTTTTCCTCTTCACTCAACAGACCTTCACTTATCATGCACACCTATACCGCTAAGAAAAAAAGTCAATGATTAAACCCCATACTTGAAATTTCGAATGAGAAGCTGATCTGAGCTACAGAAGTTGACAATATAGAAATTTGTTGCTTCCAAACAGTTGGGCAATCAAAATTGCGGCTGAGGTCTGTTGTTAATGCTGCACCGGCACTAGGTACAAATGTTAAAATTTAACACGAAAACACCCGCTAAAGAATTTTCTTATACCACCTGTCATGTGATGAGCTGACATCGGAAAAATCCCAAACTTCACATCAAGCAGATCCAGATATACACACATTGAAGCAGCATCAGTCTGTTACTGCCATACCTGGGACGTTCAAAACGTCGTTTAGCATCAGCAACTTCACCATTGACTTAATTGTACATAACACCATCCTAGATGCAACAATGGCACATCTTGCAACTTCCAAGGATAAGAAATAATCTTGAAGTCCACTTAAAGTTGAACTAGAACCTTAAAACCATACTAAAAACAAGGCAAAGGACTATCAATTTCCTTGGAGTTGTAACAAATTCTTCTTATTCATGCAATCCAAATCAGGGCATCGCCATCAGCTCCAATGCCCCGCAAAATTGTGAACAAATGATGCTTTCCAACACTCTCAGAGATTTATGGTTTGGCATACAGAACCCAGCAAACATTTCATAATTATATCAAACAGAACCAGATTCAGCTTTCCGGGAATCAGTCCTGGAACCATCACTAGATGCTTGAGGAAGGCTCTTTTCACAATCCATTGCATCGGAAGCAACTTCTGAAGCCACGCATGATTTGTTTTTAGTCTCACGATCAAACTGAATATCCAAATCACATTTATTTGGCAAGGAACTCTCATTAGCATCACAGAAACTGGAATCTGGATTTCCATTAGCTTCCTCCGGGGTGTTCTTCGCAAAAGTTTCTCCTGAAGAGTTAATAGGCTCAAGACAGGCAACATCAACATTCTCTTCATGGGAATCATCTTCGCAGGAATCATCCAAAGCACCTTCTTCCAAAGACTTTGAAGAGTTTTCTTTCAGAGAAGAATACAAAATGGATTCTATTTCCACCTTTTTATCGTGGCCTGTATCAGGGTGTGACTGGCATTTTGCATCAGAAGCGTATTCTGCTGACTTGGTTTCTGAATCAGAGTCAGAAGATGTAGTTCCCTTGTTTGAAACCTGAATGTTACGTTCATTAGAAGCATCTGACGACCTACTACTCAACATGGAAGTGTTATTTAAAGAAGCACCAGCCCACTGAGAGGTAGACTGCATTTTATCTTCAACAGGAGAATCCAGCACTGGTTTATTTTCTGTCTCTAGAGCTTCATGGCTTGTATTAATAGGAGGGAATTCCTTGTCAAAAGTAGATCCAGCTAATTCAGCCCCTGAAGCAGAGTCAGAAGATATACTCCTTTCAGTGGAATCTAAATTTTTACGTTCATCAGAAGCATCTAAAGAACCACTCATCACAGGAGTATCATTTAAGGAGACACGGATACGTCGCGAACCAGAATCCGTAGCAGCAGCTTCATCAACTGTTTCATTGATAGGATGCAAACCAGCTTCATCAGACCCATGACCATCAAGACTAGCCGGAGAACCAATGTCTGATTTCCTTCCGCCCCCAGGCTTTATACAATCCTTGCCTTCACAATCCATTTGCTTTAAATCTATTGCAAGGTGAAAATGAAGGTGGAAAGGAAAAGCAAAGTCAGAGAACAGGCTAATATTGTTGTGATTAAGGAAAATCAAAAAACACTTTAAATAGAACCTGTGTTGGCTGTCATGTTCCCCTCATTTTCTTGATCTGCTAACAACTTCTGTAGCATGTCTATACCAGGGAACACTAACATATTCATCGACCTCATTTCTTGCTTGAATGATTCCTCAATAGAAATAAAACCAAAAACTTCTGTCCATGTATGCATGAGTTCCGCAATTGCAGGGATAATCAATTTCTCAACCTTTAGAGAGCATAGAGCCTTCAAAATAGAAAGAACAAGAGCAATCAATGATATATAAGAAACACAACAGGTAAGACTACAGTTGAGAGAGAACAAATTCAAGTTAAAAAATTTCAAATATCCTTTCCATACAAATAAAATCACCAAAAAAGCATGGTTCTCATAGCTTTACCGATTCAATGGCATAAAAAAGCCGACGGCACATCCCTTGTCGCCTATATATGTGACGAGTTCCAATGAATGGCATCTCTGCTAACTTTGTACCGTGAAACCTAACCAGAAAGTAGATTACATAATTTAAAAGAAAGTGTTTACATGATAAACCAAATAGAGAACCATAGATCTCAAGAACCAACTTGAGAAGAATCTCCCCTCATACCAAAACCTAGTTATAGACAGTAAACGATTCAAAGGTATGTTCATTGTCATGCCAACAAATGCACAAGCGCAGTAGTTTTAGGGACCCCAATTAAATTTAACAATAGCAAACTTATCATACAGCACTTCATATTGAAATAATAAGTTAAAGACAATCAGTTACCAAAAAGTTGAAAATATAAAGTATAAACAACTCATAATGTTTTTTGGTTTAGGAAAGTAACTCATGATACTTGACTACGTTACCAATGATAATACAAACACACACGTACACATACTATTATAAAGACAAACCTATTTGCCAATCAAATATATACCAGTATCATATGAAAAGGTATTAATGATAGACTTAAAAAAGTAAAGATGGCATGATACTTGTAGATTACTTCAGCTTCCATTATTTCCTACTTTTACTCTTCCTCCTACACTAGCTCCTTAAACAACTCATGAGCACGAACAGCGTTTGATAATCCTTCTAGTAGAAAGTAAAAATAGCTCATGACCTTTTACTAACTCTTTTGACAAAAGGGGAAACTGAAATAATGAACTGGGGCATGTACAAACAATGCAAGTAAAAAAAACCAAAGATGCAGCCTAAAAAGTCAAGAAAAAAATGCATATGTAACAACTAAGATATAAATAGCCCTCACATACGAGAATGTACCTGATAGATGCCGCAGAAATTATTTCATCACCTCTCTCTAAGATAGCGGTGTAGAATCCACCGTAGTTCAGCCGATTGAAGTTCGATCTAATAAAAGGGAGACAAAATAAATCATTACTCAAACACCCAGCAGCCTATCTTACACCCCCAAAAAAACAAAACATATAAAAAGTGTACTTTGAATCAAGTTTACAACTCTCAATTAATCTTGAAAGCCAGCAGGTAAATATAACACAACATATGCATGTATTTATCTTGAATTTCAATATCTACCCCACCTTCTATTTGGTGTAGCAAGGTCTTGTTCATGAAAATCAGAGAGTTGAAAAGCAAACTTTCTAAGATGCCAGCTAAATCAACATTAATGGAGATCAGCGCTTACCCACAATTATAAAGAACATTATGAATTAAATTGATCCCACTCCTCCTGTCAACAATAGGCAAAAAACATTCATCCATAACAGTCAAAGCAACAGCGAGCTTAGAATTGCTTTCAACTCTTTGAGGAAACCCTTGATCTTCATCTGTTCTATGAACAAGTGTCCATGAAAATCCTGCTTCTAGTTCATGTTTGACCCCAAGATACTTCTTCAAATTCTCAAAGAGCTAAAAAAGCAACAAAATTAAAGTTTGAAGTCAGTGCCTTAAAACGAGAACACAAAAGTTAGAAAAGGTTAAAGAAAAACACCATTTCTACATCAATCTAAACCATAGAGGTTTTTGCCAATGAACAACGTCATTGCAGAGAAATAAGAAGGAAAACAAAAACTGTAATTTATAAATAAATAAAAACGGCTTACCAAAATTTACATTTTTTCTAACACCATATAAATTGATATTTAGGTAATAAAAATATGAAGAAAAAAAAACTTCAACACTTCGCGTTCTTTCAAAAAATCTTCATGGCACGCAATCGGCCTCCACCTTATTGAGGAGCTATTCAAGTATGACAATGAATCTCTACTTTATTGGAGGAGGTCCTGGATTCAAACTTATGGCCAGAAGTTTGTTGTATTATTAAATGAAAAAAATATACTATGGCATTGTAATTGTTTTATGTTTGGCCATTGAGAAAAGAAAAAAAATATCCCAGTTGAAAACTAAAAGCTAAATCCTCTTTGGATCTCTGTTCAGAGAGTAACTAACCAAGGAAAGAAGGACCAAACAAATACAATATGCAATATAAATAAATTATGTTGGTCAAATATAAAAGAAATTACTAAAAAAGGGAATAAATAGACATACTTAGATTATAATCTCATATCTTAACAATCATGCACACACATATCAAGGCAATAAAATGCTTGAACCCCCAAATAAATACCTCTCTGCATTTCTGTCCACAGAAGGAAGAGCCTAAACAAGGAGAATCAGCAGGACTAGCATCCATTTCCTGACTACATGATATGTGACCTACAGAAGTAAAAAAAAATTAATTTTCAAGCAGTGCATATGAAAGCAATGGTAACAAAGCCTATAAGCAGATGCCAAGAACTTCAGAAGAACAAATGATGAGTACATTTTTTTCCACAGAGGCTGCAAGTGAGTAGTGCAGAAACAGTTGTATCATCCTCTTCAGCAACATTCTCACTTGCTATCCCACAAAATTTGCATGTACAATTTGGACAGTGCCAATCACCTGGAGGAAGCATCTGCAATGAGAACAGATATATCAATACCTAACCAAGAGTGAACAAGAGTAAATCAATTCCTCAAGTTCCCACCAAAACCACTAAGAACAATTCATAGTTCAGATTTTTTAGCAAACTGAATCAAACTTGTTTCTCCAAGTTTGCCGGCAAAAGACATCTAAACAAACAAGATTTGTATTAAGCTCCTCTCAAGTGTCAAAACTTGCAAGCACATTCGAAAACATTTCCCAGACCACAGAAACACCCAATTCCATGACTCACAATCCAAAAATTCCTCTAAGATCTCAAGATCACAGATAAATTTGCAATCCCTCTCTATCAAAAGTAAACCTCAACTTCACAGAACTAAATAGGTAGAGGGAACAAAAACCCTCAATGAACCAAAATATATCCCAAGGGAAACAAATTACACCCAATGCACCGTTGAAAATATAGATAGCATCAATTTGGGAACCATATCCTGTGATCTGCAGAAAAATAACATAAACATACCTGTATATTCAAGCAGCTCTGATGAAATGTTGATGGACAGCTATCACAGCAGATCAAATCCCCACCATCTCCACAGAGGCCACAAGTATCATCATCAGGATCATCACCGTCAACTTGTACGGAGTGGAAACCGATGCGTTCAATATCCTCTTGTCTATTCCATGCATCTATCTGACATTGCAGAAGGGAAACCCCAGAATCCAAACATATATTTTGAAATGGCTGGCGCAATTTGCTTCCCGCATGAATCTCAAATTTTGAGATTGTTAAGATTTTACTACAGCAACCACAGTGAATGCCATCTCTTGTAATCCAACCTTCCAGCATTACTTTAGTCCTTCGACGATTCATATACTGCACCTTTTGGCTCAACTGCACAGTTCCAGAGTCAATCAGCCAGGAAAGCAATGTTCTTTTTCCAGTATATGGAACATAGCCATCACTTTCTGAGTTTGCCCCCTGTTTAGAACCACGAACCAACAAAGTACACCTTCCAAGCTTTCTACTTTTCCTTCCATGTGGCATATGAGAACTAGATCCTGAGGACGGTTTTTCAACACTGTCATGTAAATGATGAGAGGAATTCTGCCCATTTGAGTTCACACTGGCAAAACCATTTTCGTTCATTTTACCCTTGAATGACTTACCACCCTGCTTTAGGTAGGAGCTTAGTTTCTCCTCGTAACTAACACTATCCATGCTGTCTGGATCATGCTTGACACTTGAAGATCTTTTTATACGGACTCCTCTTGCATTCTCACTGTCACCATCAACCCTATGCTTCTTTTTCATTTCTTTCTCAATCTTCTTTCGAGTTTTCCTGGTTAATTGGCTGAGTACATCATCAGTTATAGGTGAAAATGAAGACCCCTCCGCACTACGTTTAGCCTCATTTTCCTCATTTAATTGCTTTTGAAGCGCATCATAAGCCTTAATGATGGACCAGTAAGCTGTACCTGCTGGGTTAATGTACACAGCATCTAGGTAGTCTCTGTTCCTTCTAGGCCTATAATCTATTGTCCAGCCTGCAGTCAGGAGCATCTCCCGTATTCTTTCACGTAGTTTTTGCTTCTCCGTGCCACTACCACGTCGAACTTTACCTTCTTTGATTCTGATTGGAGGAGTCTTTTCGAATGAAGGAGCATCTTCATCTTTGCAAGCAGCCCTCTTCATTGGTTTAGAGGCTTCCACATTCTTTGGTCCGAGCTTCAATGATGTATCACTATCCTCTGAATCAGAGTCGGAGCCCTTACTGCTCTTAGTGGGTAATGATTTTCGCAAATTCACATGGTTTTTCTCTGTCCTAACAACTGAAACTGGTTTCTCAAGAAGCTTTGGTTCTGAGTAAAATGGAGGGACAATAACATTCTTCGCAATATCTTCACTCCTTGGAGCCTTTCTACTTTCTTTAGACTTGTGAAAATTATAGTTCTCCAGTGGCCCACCCAAATTATTTTTCTTCTTCACCATGACCTTCAAAACACCATTTTTACCCTGTAGCCTAATGGACTCCTCTGATTGACCCATGAACTTGTCTCTCAATAAGGGTAGCTGAGCTCCATCCCTATTCATCTCAAACCTACCCCTGTCAGTATGATCTCCCCGATTCAAGCTACTTGTCCTGTCAAAGTACAAATTCTTCCTCTTGCCAACGGCATGTCTACCTGAACTAGTTTCAAATTCCCTCTTAATGCCACTTTGTGATCCGGAAAACCTTCTTCCCCCAAAATCAACTACCCCATCATTGAACCGTTTCCTTCGCATAATTTCTGCATCATACTCATCGAATTCAAACACCTCCAACTTACTTCTCTTTCCTCCACTCTCATCCAAAAAACTTTTACCGATCATACCATCCTCATCACGCCTAGCATGTTCCAATCTTTCCCTCTTTTGACCAACTTCGCTCCCTTCAACAGCGCCCTTATCTAATGCTCTTAAACCATTACAAACCCGAAGAGTTTCAGAGCCTACCTTTCTACGGGGAGGCGGAGGCACCATTATCTCATCACTAGACCCTGAATCGCTTAAGACCAACCTCGACCTTTTCTTCTCCTTCTTCGGTTCAAAAACCTTCCGAGAACTCGAAGAACCGACACCACCACTCAACCCATCCGGTTTCTTCCTAACAATTAAGCAACCTGAAGAATTTCTGTTCTTCACCAACACCCCAGAAGGGCCAACAGATCTCACACCTTCGTCCATCTACATCAACCACCGCAAACCAAAACCCCCAATTTCACAACCACCCTTTAATTCATTCCAAATTCAGCAAAATCCGACACAGAAACCCTAATTCTCTCACAGAAAAAATCCGCAAACAAAAACCCACCAGATCTGAAGCAAAAATACCCAAAATGCCTATATTTCAATCTCACTAATTCCAAAAACACCGTACAGTGAAACGGCAAAGGAAGATTTCAAGAAAATCTTACCTCCCCGGCAAGGCCCTTGGACCCCGTCACCGGCACTTCGCCGATTGCACACGCCCGATCGCCGACGACGCAATTCTCCGAATCACATAGAGGGATGAAGGGGGCGGGGCAGAGGCACAGGAAGAGAGAAAGAGGGCTGGTTTGGATTGTAAATATTTGCAATTGCCACTTTGTAAATTACAAAATACACAACCATTCTGCTCTGTATTTATATTTCCATTTTCTCCTTTTTCTTTTTTCTTTTTTCCAGATTTTGCATTTATCATGCGTTAATATTTTCTCAGATTTCCCTCCAAATCTTTACGCGAGGCTTGACCCGAATGCATCCACGGTTTGGATGTGTCCACGTCAGATGGAGCGCAAGTGCCATCGGGTCGGGTTGATGACGTGGCGGGAGCGGTGCGTGGGGCTGGTGGCTGTACTACTTTTGTTTTGGGATCCTCCTAGATAAGGATTCATCGTGTTGATCACGCTCGACAGAGAGAGAGGGAGAGAGCGCGTGAGAGGGGAGTGCATAGACAATGGGATCTTTGCATGGATTCGATGATTGGGTGAAGAAAAAAAAAGAAAAGACTGACAAAATTGGAAGGAGGTGGGCCCCGCGTTGCTGGGCTTGTATGAGCTGAGGCCGAGGTTGCGAAATTTATAATGAGAATGCCGTATATGTACTTCTTATGTGAATTTTTATAGTACCTATATGATCAAGAACTTAAGTAAATGAATTGTGTGGTTAATATGAATGTCCACATTTATAGCTTATATATTGCATCCACACCATAAAACGACTCGAATAAGATGAGCTCAAGTTCTCAGTTTTCTGGGCTTGTTTTGGTAATAGCTAAGAAGCATGCTTTTTTGGTTGGTGATTGCTTGGCAACACCAACCAAGGTCGTGTATTTTTTTCACACACTAATATTTTAAATTACTTTTATTTATGAGGATGGAGATCGAACTCGAGAGTAAGAGATCGGCGTACCCTCTTAATTCACGTCTACAATTCCTTTTGAATTTTTTTTTTTTTTTTATGTCTTTCTTTTCAACTTAAGATGTACGAGAATGATTCAAAATTTAGATCTCTTATAAATTAGAAATAAACCCTAATCATCCAGGGAAACTTCATCAGATATTTTTTGTATATATTAGGAATTTGACTAAAGGGTTGATTACAATATGGATGCCTTTGTTGTAATTGTAACGCATAGTTGGAAAAATGAATTTGGGCCTCATTAGGGACCAGGCTCAGTGCACCGTTTTCATTACTATTTTCGCTGGTGGCTGACTTTTTTATCGGATTAGGCCACCAACTCCAATTTTACCAGTTGCTGCGGCTTCCCTTATGTAGCTAGCAATTAATATTGAGTCCTATTCTAAGTAAAAATAATAATAATAATTCGTGGTAGAGTTAAAATGCAACTCTAAATTTAAATTTGTCACTCCAAATCATACATATGACTGAATTAGAATTATGTTAACCTTAATCTTTTCTTCCAATATAATTTTTTATTTTTTTCAAATAACAAGTATGAAATTGCAGCTACTTCGCTACACTTGATACTCATGACCCATCTACATTCTTCTACGCTTCATTGGGGTTTTCCCCAAATTTTCACCCATCTACACTTATCCTAGAATCAAGTAATGCATTCAAGGAGTTGCCAACTAGTTGCAACATTCCGTACTGATCAAAAGAGAAAGAGAACGAATTAGATCACTAAAATTAGTACTTCTCTATATCATCAAGAACAAAAGTCCAGGGAAGAAAACGAACAAACGCACACACAATCGGTTTCATGCCACTCAAGGCCCAATCGGTTTGGATTTGGACTTCACCATTTGGGTTAGAAGTCAAATAAGCCCAAGGCACTAAAGAAAGAAGAAGAAAAAAAAACCATGTGCTTTTTTGTTTGACTCCAAGCTGTTGGTCCTAAACTTGGGTTTGAGTCTCCCTCGGTTGCATTTGATACGTTGCTTTGAGCCATGTTAGTTCTTGACGAGGCTCATTCTCGTAATCATCTAATCAGTAGCGGAGCCAAGTTCCCATCTGTTGGGGAGGCTAACAATAAGATTTTTCACTATTTTTCCAAAATTTACAGAACTTTATTATACATTTAAATGTTGGAGTTTAGGGCAAGCGGATGAGAAGTAGCTGAAAGTTTTTCTGAGATAGAATTTCTTTGCTTTTATAATTCTATTCCTTTCCGAAGTTTGTTACATCATTGTTCATGATTTTCATCACAATGAGTTGGATTGTGGAGTCCATCCCTTTGATGGCTTATCATGGGACACTATAAGTCAATATCCATTTGCCAAATAAATGGTACTAATTTTTTCACTCTTCTTTAGAGCAAACATCCTACCACCGACAAAAGAGCTGGTCCTAGCTAGGTGACAAGGTGCACATAGTGCTTCTGTGGTGCATGCACTTTCTTCCTTTTTCTTTGTATATATTTTTTTAATCAACAGTGAGTGCGATTCAAACTTGAGATCAATATTAGGAAAAAGAAGTATCACTACATTATATAGTCCGTATTTAATCAACAAGTGAGTGCGATTCGAATTTGAAACCAATATTAGGAAAAGAAGTATCACTAGACAAATACCTAGCTGGTATAAGTTGAATACATATTCAATGTAAGAGACAGTATATAGCAAATGATGGAAAAAAAAAATGGGAGGTTTCAATTGGCATGTCAAAACCAGTAAGTCATTTTTCTTGATCAGCTGTTTGAGGTGGAAAAGTCAGAGATGCTTCAATGACAAATTAAAGGTTAGGGAGGGAGCTGAGGAGGATGACAAGAGCTGAACAATATTCAATGTAAGGTGGTGCTGTTGTTGTTAGTGATCATGCGTTGCTGTTTCTTTTTCGTACAGTTAGCTTTACTACTTTTCATGATTTTCTGATAGACAGATACTTAACCCAACATGGGAAGGTTGTTTGTTTTCGTTTCGTAAAGACCCTTTCAAAAGAGAGTGATGATGATAAGGGAATCTGTCTACGTGTGAGTGTGATTATACAATCACTTTTTCTAAGACCAAAAGCCTTTTCAATGTTTTCATGCCGCATGCGGGGACATGAAGCAATCATGCAAACATCAGTTACTAAAGTGGAACTGTGAAACCAAAGGTGAGAGATTTTTCCACAATAAAAATTCGTACGTACATAGTGCCATCACAGTTGTATTTGTTAGGTTGACGAATTCACCCTTGTCCGTTAAATTTGTAGTGAAGAAGATGTAATCTGCTGGTTTTTGTTTCCTAGAAAATGGGAGGGAGTTTTCTCACACACATTGCCAAGGTGTTATGGGAATTCGAACTTGAGACTACTCGTCTGCAAGCCCTTTTCCACTGCTCTAGCGCACCGGTCCGTTGACAAACCTGCTGATTAAGTAGCTACATTCTGTAATTGAATATGGCATACACCCCTGCAATATTAAGGCATTATGTTGTTTGTTGTGGCATGTTTTTTTATTTTGGCCTGGGTTGTTTGTGGCATCTCATTCTCAAATATCTAGTTCAAGTTGACAAGTTGCTCATACATGGCCCCGCAGTTAGGTCCATGATATCTGAACTAGTGGAGCTAGCTGGACCATTCTACTTTTGTTCTGTAGTAGAACCACCCACAACGTCTTAAAGTGGTATTTTTTTAGGCTCACTAATGGGAAGGAGGAAAAGCAAAGGAAGGTAGGGGGTGGGGAAAAAGGAATTAGATCATTAAGCGCAGACTAAACTGTAGCAGTTACCTGTTAGTTCATGGACTTTTAGGTGCTCAGAATGAGAAATGTAGAAAGGAAAATGTAGCTATTATTCCCCAAGGTGAAGACCTAGATGGCAAAACAGAACTTGTGAGGGTGAAGATTTTGAAATGGTAATTTCCTACCTTCTAGTGGCCAGCATTCATTATAATACACCCCATCACTGTCATCTGCAGTCGTCATAAATCACATTAACCTTATCTCCAATAGGGATAGGAGGGTCATAAGAAAATCTCCTTCCTTCCAAGAGATGAGACACAGAAATTCAAGGAATCTGGCTTGTTACTTTCATGTTAGGGAGCAATGCATGTTGATCCGATTTTTACCTTGAATTGTTTCCATCTGAGAACAGAACCTACAAACTGTAAATTACATCTCTCTGATTGTACAACTAAAATCCATCACATTCAATTTTCCTATCTGTGAAAAGAGGCAGCTGCTAGTATTATTTGAGAGTGTGAGGCTTACAACCTGGTGACAGAATTAGAGAAGTTTGCAGGCTTTAAACATCTATAGCATCAACTGGTAGAGACGTTGCCCTGTGAAGAGAGTGTGGAAGCATCGCTCCTACGTAGAAACTCTTTGCAGTGATCATTTGCTCAGGACTGTAAGCCCCATCAATTACCTCACAATTTTGGAGACTTTGGTTTGCCAAATATTTCTTTTCAGCATCCACTGGAAAATATGTGAAATGCTTTCCTGAGGAAAAGGATTTCAGGTAAGGTTTTTTGTTTTCTTTTGTCCGTCGGGGTGAAACCAAGGACATTAAAGCTCCATTCTTTTCCCTGTGCTCCGAGTGATCAGAATTTGGACTTAGGCTTGAAGTTTTTGGTTTTACTCCAAGCTGTTGGTCCCTAATCTCCCTCAACTGTATTTGATACGTTGCTTTGAGCCATCTTAGTTCTTGACGAAGCTCATTCTCATAATCATCTAATTGATCAGAAGTGGTTGAAAGTTTCTCTGAGAAAGAATTTCTTGCTTTGGAGTCGCTCCCATTGTCCATAGTTATAATTCTCTCTTCCTTTCCAAAGTTTGTTACATCCATTGTTTCATGATTTTCATCACAATGGATCTCTCTTGATTCTCTTGAACCTTGTGAGCTGGATTCTGGTCCATCTCTTTGAGCCCAGATATCAGCATAGGGCACGCCATTAGAATGGCTTGATGTTCTGGGTGCACCATCTGTAAGACATTGTTCTGACCCTTCAACTTGGTAGGTAATCTCTTCGAAACGGCCATGCACAGCAGCAGATCCATGTTTAGAACACTGAAGAACTTGGAGGTTCTTGACACCTGGACTATCTGATGATGCATAATCCAGAATGGAACCATATGAGGCACAATTGTGACAAAAACTTGCATTATTGCAATGGGGACTTTGTTCTATGCCTTGGCCACTCTTCCACCCTGGTACCAAGGTAGCAATTTCACCATCAATCATCTCTGCTATTTTTGTCACATCTTGGTCTGTGATATCAAGCTCAGCAACCATCTCTCTAGCAACACTCAATGCCGTGTCAGTCTCAGTATCAAATGGGAAGTAGATGTTTCGGATGCGGCCTGCAGAGAGAAGGAGCCTTTAGTTTCATTTCAGGATTTACAGGATATAACAACAATGATATTTAGAATACTTGAGGAATTAGACTGAAACTTTCACCTTCTTTATCTGCAATTCTGAGTCTTAAAAAGATGCCATCATCTTCTCTCCTCCTTCCTTTGATTGTGAGGTCAAGATCACCCAAATGCTCATCCTCTTGACAAGCAAATAGATCAATTTCACTCAATCTGTAATCAACCGGATGGTAATCCAACTCATTTTCAGTTTCATAACCAAGACAATGGCCATACCCATTACTCAAAGAGCTGTTACTGTGATGAAGTTCAGAGTAAGGTTGTCTTAAGAGGGGCCCTATTTCATACATATCCCTTGGATACTCTACTGGCCTTAAATCATATCCATAATCATCAACCCAGAGAAAAGGGTCTTTCAAAAGCTCACTAGCAGAAAGCCTACGAGACACGGCCACTAAGCATTTTTCAACAAAACGCCGCACCTCAGGATCCTTTACTTTGTATAGAGCTTCTGGTTTTTTCCCCTGTATGAAAAATTCAATACATAAATCAATTGGTAGAAACAAAAAGCAATCTGGAAAACTAAATTGAGAGTTTTGAGTTCCTACAGAGATAACTTTCTTATAGATTTGAGCAGGGTGAGTGCATTCACTGTATGGATATTCAAAGGTAACCATCTCCAAGATGCACATCCCAAAGGAATAAATGTCAACTAATTCATTGTATTCCTCTTCATAAACCTCTGGAGCCATGAACTCTGGCGTTCCTGAGCAAGGAAAAACACCCAAAGAAAGAGAGAAACAAAACAAAGATGAGATTATCTCAAAGTGCAAAAACTCTATCCGATTACAAGTTTGCTATTAGAATAACAAATATCCAGCAGTTTGTTATAAACTGTGACATATGCTTGAACAGTCAAAAAATTCATTACCTCAAATTCTCAAAGCAATTCTAGATATTCTAATCACTGAAAAGACTTTTAAGCAGCTTGAAACACTTACCAACACAACGATCAGCATGCGATTTACGGAGGACAGCAGCAAGGCCAAGATCACCAATCTTGACTTCACCTTGGTTCCCATTAATGAAAATATTGTCACACTTGAGATCTCTGTGGATCACAGGGGGATCATGGCTATGGAGATAGAGAAGCCCTTTCAAAATCTGCCTACACCAGTGCTTCACTGCTCTGATGTTAACTCTCTTGTGTTTTAGCCTATACCTAAACATGGAAGCCAATACAAAATATACCCACATTGAATAATTAACCAAATTTATAGACTCAGACCAGAAAAGAAGGCAAAATGGAACTTACTGTCTGAGAGTACCAGAAGTAAACATCTCAGTAACAAAGTTAATGTGTCTGTTAGCAGTATCAACCCAAGAAGAGTAAAACTTCATGATATTGTCGTGCTTCAAGGTCTTGAGCAGATGAATTTCACGATAGAGCCTCTCAAGATCTTCAGGGTTCCGCAAGAAGTCATAAAGCTTCACTTGGTTCCATGCTACTTCAATCCCTTCATACTCATCAAAGGCCCTATAGCTGCAACGACCAATACATAACATGAAAAAAAAATACATACTTTTGTACATAAACAGGCCCAGCCAGTAAGCCACCGTAATAAAAATTCAAACTTGTACACTAAGTTGAGAAGGGTATTGAACCAAAATTCAAACTTGTGCGCTAATTTGAAAAGGGTATTGAACCATACACTGTTTTTGAAGCTCCTTTGCCAAGAACTTCATTGTACTGCAAAAAGCAGCAAACTTGAAGTTAAAAAACAAGACCCAAAATTCTGTATGAACACAAAACAGCAAAGAGGGCATGAAAAACAGGGAAAGGAAATGAGAACAGGAGCTCACTCGTCCATATCTTCCAGTAGGATCAACTTCTACAAACTCAGAGAAATCCTGTTCAGGGGCAGTAACACCATTCATTCCTTGTTCTATTTTTAGCTATTTCTCCTTGTTAAATTTTTTCCCTCACCACCATATGCTGTTTCTTGTTTCTATTATCTCAATACAGAGAGAGAGAGAGAGAGCAGATGACTCATCCAATGCTAATAGCTTAATATGCTATGAATATTTGATAAAATGGGGGAAAGATATGGAATAATTGTTTATTGTGGAGGGAAGAAGAGGAAAGCAGAGAGCCTTGGAGAGTCCACCAAGAGCAGAACAAAGTTAATTGCCAACTACAACACTCTTTTAGAGACAAGAAGGCCAAGATTTCACTATTCATGCCCAAACACAAAACCTGACAAAACACCCTCTCTTTTTCACCCTCCTGTCTTTCTATCTCATCACGAGCTGTAAGCCTGTTAAACCAACCACTTGCAAGACATCGACCAACCAACCAAGTTTCATAACTTTTTTTATTTATTTATGTGTATATATAATCATTCATATGTAAATGTGATATTTTATGGTTCTGTGGTACAAAACAACAAATGGGAATGTGGAACTTTTTCATTTCTGGGAAAAATTTAATTTAAATCATAAAAATCTTGTGAAGACTTTGTTGTAGTTGGAAAATGGTGGGTGGGGTGAGGAGTGGACTGGGAACTTCAAAGTATGATTTTTCTTTTCTTTTTTCTTTTTCTCCCTTGTCCTCTTCTTATAGTAGCTTGTTCTAATTGGCATGGAAAGCACCTCTTATCTCTTGTAAAGTTATAATCTATGAAGATCATTCACCTTGGATTTTGTTGCAACTTTCATGTAATTTATGTTGTGATTTTTTCCCTTTTTAAAATGACATTGAATATGGATTCTATTTACTTTAGCCAGCATATTGTAAATTTGTAATGTTCTCCACATCATTCTTGTATTTTCAATTTTTATCATATTATTTCGAATGTCAACACGTCGAGCGTCAGTAGTTATTATGTGGTTATGAAGAATTTAAGTTATTTAACCAAGTTTTTCTTTGAGTATTTTAATCCTAGCTTTCATTATTTAATCAACAATACCATCCCTTTCAAGCCAGAAAACGAAAATAACTATGAACAATTTTTAAAAATTCAAGTGTGACTTGATAAATCTTCATTATTAAAAAAATAAAAATAAAAATAAAATAAGTACTTAATTTTGTCGGTTTAGATATGCACAGCAGCCGCACTGCGCACCGAGAGAGAGAGTACTTAATTGGTTCAAAATTGGTTTGGAATTATTCCCAAGAGGTTGAAATGGCGAGCCTGCAAAACATATTGTTGCTTATAGCATCATTAGGTGGGCAGGATACATTAAGATGATCCCATGCATTAGTTAAGTTTGGTAAGCTGCTTAAACCTTTAACATACAAGTTACAACCTATATGTGGTCTTTTATGTGACTCAATCATTTTTAAGTGAGATCATAACACCGTCGTATCGTATTGTATAATTAATTTACTAATATCAATTATAACACATATATATATATATATCGTCCACTCATATTATATTGTGTAGAGGATATATATTAATTTGCATGTATCATTATAATTGGATGCGTACCGTACTTTATATCAAAGCCAGTGAATTGGTCCCATGCAAGTCCTTTGTGCCTAACATTGTTAGGTACATGCAACATCTAGCTAGCTGTGCTCAAAATCAAATGTACCCCTGTGAAGTGTGACCAAATCAAATTAATTTACACCAAATCCTAGCTCACCATATAATTAATTGAGCACACTCCCACTGTGGCCAAAGCAAAGGCTAAAGAGGCACATGGGACTCTACAGGTTAGGTATAAGATATGGCTTCACTTGCTTTGTAATATTTGCAGTCTTAATTGGTAAACTAATTTCATTCATTTAGAAGTTATTTTTGTTAACGGGTCTAGTCCAGTGAAAAATAGTATTGATTTGCAGATCAATGATCTCAAGTTCGAACTTGCATGACACATTGAAAGTGTGTGTATGAGAAACCACCCTCTCCTTAGAAACTATGAGGACGGAAAACATACAAATTTGTTGACATATATATATATATATATATATATATATTTTGGTTTCCCGAATGTTTGGTCTCCAGTCCAGATCAATCGTTGCAGGACAGAAGTGGAGCCAAATGGTCCAAAAATCCCACAACACATACCAGAACAAATGTATTGGAACCGCATCTTTATGGCTTGGAATAATACCCACCGGCCACTACATGATAGCAACATAAAATTGAAAGTGTCTGGTATACTTGGACACAAATCGAAGAAAACCTAAATTCATTTTGCATGGCATATCCACGCAATCTTTCAATTAGGTTAAATTTTTGTATTTTTCATACAAATTATTGTTTGGACTTTTGCTCAACTATATTTTCTACTTTATTATACATATAGTTGAGGATTTTATTTTCTACAAGAGCAGAGCCATGTGTGTGACAGTATAAGAGTTAGCAGCGGTGTGGTGACTTTTGTTGATGCTCAAATTGGTTAGGCCAAGATTGAGTCCAACTTAGTGATGAGGTGTGATGGGATGATGAATGAAGGTGAGGACCTTAAGCATGTATGTAAAGACTTGGGCAAGCGATAAATGTAAAGAAGACAAGATATACGTGGTTCACCCTTAATGAATGGGCTACGTCCACGGAGAAGTATGTTCTCATTATAATAGTGTATGATTACATTTGTACAT
>NC_024127.1:40105239-40134952 GCF_000346735.1 Prunus mume
GAGAGGAAGTCCCCTTTTCACATGGATACTATTCCCTATTTATAGGGAGGTGAAAGTGGGAGGTTTGTGTAGATTTCCGATGTGGGACTTTGCACAAGTCACTGTGGTGGTGACACGTGTCATGGTGTTGATGCTCTTGGTGCTAGTTGCTTTGATGCTGGATATGCTCGGTTGATTATGGTGTAAACAACTTTCATGTTAGTGTCTTCTTCGAAGCTCCGCAATACCTGCAATATTTGACAACAAGCCATGAAAATTTAGTGAAAAAAATATCCAGGTATTGTCCTCAATGTCACCGGCAAAGCCGACAGATGCCAAGCATTCATGACCAATTACCAAGGCAAAGGCTGATACATTTTCTACTTCTCAGTTATCAATTACCGCACAAACGGTCACACAATCATAATAAGAACATTTTATTCTGAATTATATACTAATGATTTAAACCGTCTAGTTTATAAACTCTTTCAAAAACTATCTATGCAAAGAAAATTAGTTAAATCGGAACTTATTTACCTATTTGATTATTTTATATTTGTGTGTGTGCACATTTTAGATTCCTGAACAAATTTCGAATTGTAAAGATAGTTTTTCAAGAATAACCTAAAGTACAAACAATTCCGATCGTTGTATTGTTGAGTAGACTCGAGAAAAATGTGTGTATTTTTCTTACAATAAGGACATCATAACATAAATATAGATAATATTTTTACTTAATTTCATTAAATTAACATTTTTACTATTTTCAGTCTCATTTCTCAACAAACATTGACTTCAAAGGTGTATGCTTTTTTTAATTTTTCAATTTATATAAATCATTATTCTTTATTTTCAGTCGTCAGTGGAAAAATAAAAGATTGACACGCAACAAACATAGAGGGAGACAATTTGTTTTGATTCAAAACCAAGGACAGTGATTCCTCCGTGATTGAGATTTTTATAAATATACCTTGGACTTGAAGATGTTTTGTTTTCTTCCTTCCATGATTCTTAACAGTTAAATCAATTAAATAAATTTAATATTCATGGATCATGTCATGTTGGCTAAGTCATAAGTTATAACAAATTAGCAAATTAGCTAAGCCTGCAGTTTGTCATCTGTGTTATGTTATGATAATACTCAAATAGCTTATAAATTAAATTTTACTCCTAAATTATTCTTGTAATGATAGTACGCTGATTTAACCAGTAGCGGTTGATTGAGCTTAATTTTTAATTATATCACAAAGCCAACAAATTAAAAAGAACCGACCGCTGATAAATATTCAAAGAAATTAGTTCTTTGAAAAGGAAATTGTAAAGATATTGGGCCTATAGTTCTATGATGCATAGTCTGGGTCCATATAAGAATAGAGTCCATGATTCTTTTTCACAAATAAAAAGTAGAGTCCATGATAAGTGGTTGGGTAGTAGGACTTTTAGAGATTATTTAGATTGCTTTCTTTGCCTTGCGCTTGGCCTTTGAGCTCTTAATTCAGCTCATAGGTAGAATCTCTCTGAAAACTGGCGGTGTCCACGAGCTCTTAATTCAGCTCATAGGTTGCCCCCACTTGCGTTGCGAAATCAGACCCCTATACCACTTGTTAAGAGCCTATGTGTAGAATTTGTCATTAAAAACCGGCTTGTAAGAGAAATGTGTCTAAGAACTCTTAAATCATTCTAGAGTATGCTATATTTCCAATGTAGAATTTTGAGTCTTAACATAGGAAGCAAAATGAAAGTTGAGAGTAATTAACCTCTATAATTAATTGAGTTTTTATAAAAAATAGCCAAAATTTACCCCTCACTTTCAAAAATGTCAGTTTTTATAAAATCTTTCAAATATAGCCAAAAACTCACCTAAATAGACACAAATACCCTTAAAAATTAAAACCCACCACATAAATCTTAAAAGCAAAACTCTATTACACAAAATTTGGATTCGCACACACTTCTGTAGCCTTTGGTGGAACTACTGCTGAGCACGCACGTCTATAGTCTTGGTCTGAAGCAATTCCAACACTCCCTAATTCAACTTACCGATATGTAATCCCAAGTTTGCTTTTCTTTCTCTCTCTCCTACCATCTTTGTTTTAATTCCATGGTTTTCTGTTGGCCACTTGAAATAGTTTATTCAACTTATTAATTTTGTTTGTTGGATTGGATTTGAAGATAAAGAACTTATTAATTGTATTTCTTTTTCGATTTGGATGAATTTTTTTTTTTCCAATTTGGGTCTGCTGGATCATTGTAAGTTAAATTAGGGAGTGTTGAGGCTATACAGACATGTTGCCCATTGGGATTGGCCAGAGAGTAGAAAGTACTTTACAATGATCCAAGCAAATCCATCCCCTAGCAGAAATAATTGGAAATTTCCTCTCTGTAAATATGTTTCTTGTGTTTCGTGGGTGTTGTGAGTGTTTCTCCTGTGGTAGACCCAAATTGCACATGATTACTGATATGCTATTCTGACATAACTATATATATATATATTTGGTTTGAACAATGTTTTCTCAATGTGTATTGTATTATTTATTATGTTGGTTTACCTTTCAGGATAATGTCTAGTTTGACAATTTTGATTAACTACGATGGAAAGTGGGTTAACTCAACGTACAAAAATTGCAAAACTAAAGGACTACTTGTTTCAGATAAAATTACAATAGAGGAGCTTCAGAATAAGGTATATGACATTGTAAATGTGGATTGAAATGAGTATGAGATAACTATGAAAGTCATATAAGATGCAATGAAAAGTGCATGGCCTGCAGAAATAGTTGATGATGATGATATGAGAGCTTTTATTTTTGAAAGTCTTTCAAGGACTTACAAGATTCCATTGTGCATTACATTGAAGCATAAAATATTTTCTTATGGAAGTGGAAGCAATCAACCAATGCCGATGGAACTCAACTTGGGTACTCAAGCTCATTTAGAAGATAATGATCAATACCATGATTCAGAAAATGACTTGGGAAATGCAGAAATTGAGGACTCAGAATATGAAGAGCAAATATTTAATGTTGATTCCAAAGTGGGTGATTATCTTAATGTTGTGGGCTCGTGCACACTTCAATGGGAAGCGATACAACCTAATGACAACAAATATTGCCGAATGTCTCAACTCAATCACCAGAAATGCACGTAAACTACCTATTACCAATTTTATGGAGTATTTAAGAATGAATATACTTCAAAAGTGGTTCCATGAACGTCAAACTGAGGCAGCTAAAATGGATTCACATTTGACAGAGTGGGCAGACAATTTGGTGCGAGAAAATAACAAGAAAGGGTTGCTATTACAGGTATTTCAAATTCATTAAATTTTATTTTGTTGCAAGTAAGGAATATATGCAGACATTTGACTGAATGGGCAAACATTTTCTTTTGTAGTTTTGCTGATATTTTTATTTGTTCTTTTATTTAAGGAATATATGCATGATAATATTCTACAGATCTTTTGAAAATATTTCAAATAAAATAATTGCGGAGTATTATAAATTTATTTATTGTTTCTTGAATATGCAGGTTTCTCCCATTGAGGCTTACTCATTTCATGTATATGATGGATGTCGTGTTGAAGTTGTAAATTTAGAGAGGAAGTGTTGCACATGCCGAGAGTTTGATCTTGACCAACTACCATGTGCACATGCTTGTGCTGCATGTAGGCATCGACAAATTTTATGTTACCCGATGTGTTCACAATATTATACTACAAATTCATTGGTCATTGCATATGCAAAACCTATTTGGCTAGTTGGTGATCAGACAGATTGGGTGGTACCTAATGACATACGAAATAGAATTGTCCTACCACCAATTATACGAAAAAAGTATGGCAGGCGCAAGGAAAAGAGAATCCCATCACGCGGAGAAGAACCATCAACTCGTAAGTGTTCAAGATGTGGTTCAACCAGCCATTATCGACAAACTTGCAAGAATCGGATTGCACTTCATCCTACCTCGTAGATAGGTGCAATATTTAACTATTCAAATTTATGAATTAGTATGAATAATGGATGAATATTTAATTTTATAATTTTCTTAAATTTTTTGGTGTTAACTTTTGAAGATGAGGAATAAAGCATGCTTTCCCTCACAATTTTTGTAGATTTGAGATGATATACAGTAGAGATGCAGCGTTTTTGGTTTGGCCCATGTGAGGATAAAGTCTTTGCACATAGATTCAATACTATTATATTTTTCTATCAATTTTGTGATTTGGAAAACCAAGCTATAAGCATTATGGTATGGTTATTAAGTTCCTGATCAACTCCCACAGAGACACTCCTCATTTCATGCAATGACGATGCTTTCTATAAATTTGATTATATGACCTTTATGTGTGAAAGAAAGATAGTTTTTCAATAAGTTGAATATTCAAAAATAATTATTGAATACTAGTCTCTAATATAAGTTTTTAAGTTTCTTGGTCATATTTATGGATAGTTCCTCTCAGGTTGCTGCGATAAATAAAGCAATGACGGCTCTCACAAAGACAGTGGGTGTGTTCCCGAAGTATTTGATAACAGTCTTTGCACATAGATTCAATACTTTGATAACATATCTCGTTTGTACATGATCTTTCTTTTTAAGTTTATGTGAGTTTTAATTTTAAGGGGCATTTGTGTCTATTCAGGTGAGTTTTTGGCTATATTTGAAAGATTTTATAAAAACTGACATTTTTGAAAGTGAAGGATAAATTTTGACTATTTTTGATAAATTGTCTAATCCAACTAGACTAGTGGTTAAGTGCATCTAAAAGCAGCCAGCCATAATGAAATTGGGCCAAAGGACGAGAGTAGAGTTTGTCAGCCTTTTTGAAGAGGAACTAGATGTCGTGGTCAGCCAGCCCAGCTCGTAGTAGCAGTGGCTACAATAATTTATCAAACCACCCCAAAACTGATGCGTCCAAAATTAAATGTGTAGAAAATTAAAGATCTAGACGCTACTTGCAGCTGCTGCCGCACGCTACATTAAGCGCGGGAATCCGTTGGTTTGTCTCTAGTCCTTTTCTGTCTCTCCTTTCTTTGTTTTTTACCTTCTGGCAATCAATAATAAAGAGAAATGGTAACGCCAACCAAACACATAAAAAGAAATAAATTAATAGAGGAATGGTTATATTTGGTCTCTAAGCTTTTTTCTTTATGAATTTGATAGCGGAGGGATGTTTCCGCCCAAATGAATTAATAATAGAAGAATGTTTGAAATTTTATTTTCATTAGGAGATTGTTTAGTTGATATGCAATCAATGTTATATTACTAATGTCACACGGGAAAGATTATTATACTAAACTGGGTTGATTTTAATATAATATTCACTGTGTTTGTGGTGTTTTATTCATGTATTTGGCCTTTTCGACTATTGTATTATATGTTTGTTTCTTTCTTATTAGGATTTTGAACGAATATTGAAAAATTACGACAAAAAAAAGAAGAAGAGTCACACGGTTAATACATACAATTCAAAAATCACAATTAATTTTTTTTTTATTGTTCGAATTTACTTAAACATTTTGTAATGCTACTTCTTTTCACAACATTGGAAAAGCTGTGTGAAGTTCGAATTTTCCGTCGAATTTATAAAAAAGAAGAAGAAGAGAAATTAAAGTTAAAAGTCTCATATTTCAGTTAATCAGTAAAAGTAAAAGATGAAGATAAATGTAAAAAAAGTTCAAGTATATTATGTTGTGCCTACCTCTCTGTTTCTAATGTGTCTTTTCTGGTCCAAAATTCCGAAACGGTAGTTCAGAGAAAAAAGGAAATGGAAAACAACAGTATCATCTCCGGCGACAAGCCCACAGTGATGGTGACGAACGACGACGGAATCGAAGGTCCTGGACTTCTGGCTCTGGTTCAAGTCCTCGTCTCCACCCGTCGCTACAATGTTCTTGTCTGCGCCCCTGATACGTATTTACTTAAAAACCATCAAACACTAAAAATATTCTTCACTTTGCCCAAATCATTCGAGTCTTTTGTTTATTGATAGAAAAAAAAATTTCATTTCCGTTTGCAGGGAACAGTCAGCTGTGAGTCACTGCATCACATGGCGTCATCCAATTGCTGCCAAGCAAGTGCATATTGATGGAGCAACAGCCTATGCTGTTTCTGGTATGGAAATTACAAAACCACATAAGCATTTTTCCCGTTTTATGACAAAATGGTCACTACCCCTTGCGCCAAAAACACAAAAAATGAAAAAGTAAGAATCTTTATTCTTGATCAACTTTGCAGGAAGTCCGGCTGATTGTGCTTCCCTGGGTATCTCCAAAACGCTTTTTCCTTCAGTTCCTGACCTGGTAAATATTTCTCCCTTCTGTACTAGTGCCATGGTCACATTTCTTATCTGTTTTTTTTTCTTTCCTGATTGCTAATTACCTGTACTTTTTACACACAGGTAATCAGTGGCATAAACATGGGCAGCAACTGTGGTTATCACGTGTTAGTAATTTTTCCTCTTCTATTTCCATCCTGTAATTTGTTATCCTGATTTTGTCTCAAGACTTTTGCAATTAAACAGAAAGATTTCTGTAACTAGTACCAGCTATGCCCCGTATGAACTCTGAAAAATCCCAGTTCAATTGGGTCAGTGAAACTATCGATCATCTTGTATTTGTTGAACACCAATATAGTTTTATACTCACCAGTTGCTTTTGAAAAGATTTGGATTTCCACCAGATGTTGTGGTGAGGAAACTAGAATGATTTTATTCGCATAAGATATCCAAACACACTTATCATAAGGAGGCAGTCTATTCGACTTTCCCCTAAAAGCTATGATGATTGATTAAAATACTATGTTCTCAGGAAATCTTAAAAATTCACCCAATTAGTTTTGTTCCCTCGTGTGGGATCACTAATCCAACTGTTGGTCCTCACAAAATACAGTTTTATTTTTCTGGCCTGTTTCTGCTCATAACTTTATTGAAAGATTTCTGTATTTGGAAATGTAGTGTTTACTCTGGAACAGTGGCTGGTGCTCGTGAGGCCTTTCTTAATGGTGTACCTGCAATCTCTGTATCCTATGATTGGTATGTATACACTACAGGTTTGATACTTGTATTGCTTGTTGAACAATATTCATTTGTACATAACTATTGAATACTGGCATTACAGGGTTGGAGCTAAGAGCAGTATTAATGACTTCACACTTTCAGCCGAGGCTTGCTTACCTATCATAAATGGAGTACTAGCGGAATTAAGAAACAAAACTTATCCCCAAAACTGTTTCTTGAATATAGATCTGCCAGCAAATATTGCTAATCATAAGGTAAATTTCAGGATGCATGCTGTGTTTCGGGAATATTCAGTATAGTGACCTTCGTCAGATTCATCTTCTCCTTAATTTATGAATTTTAAAACTTGCATGCCTAATTCTCAGTCCTTCCTCTTTTCCACCTCTTCAATATGCTCGTCTGTGTGAGTCATTTTTAAATTGACTATACTACAGTAGACAAAGCTCATTGATAAGCACAGTAATATTACATATAAAGGCTATTTCATTACAGAAGTAATTTATATCAATAGTTTATTTTCTTTCCTTCGTGGTCTCTCTTTGTATTTTTCTTGTTTTCCTTCGACTCCATTTCAATGCAAGATTTGTAGGCAGTTTGTTTCGATGCTATATCCTTTAGCAAGTCTTACTGAAATGCAATGAGGTTGTTTGGTTTGCTCTTAGTTAAATGGTTAAGGTATGTAATCTCCTTTAATATTACGAATTGCAGTAGTCAATCCAGGAGGCTAACAGGAAGTTAGCCTTATAGAACATTTACATCTCTGGAATTTTTTGCCAGACATTTTGTTCATCTTAAATGTATTAACTTCTGTACTGTGTTCCCTCAACGTACTTTTGGTTGTTCCGATTATGAAAATTATACTAGAAAGCCTGGCTAGGTTAGCATTTTACCATAATATTTTAAATGTGATTTACCAGGATAATGCTTCCAGTTTTATGACAAGAGGATTAGTCCTTCTGTTATGCATTGATTTTGACACGTGCTTTGTAATGTTGTTCTGTTCTTTTCTTGTGCCTTAATAGGGGTATAAGCTCACTAAGCAAGGTAAAAGTTTAATCAAAATGGGGTGGAGGCAAGTTACTTCTGACAAGGCGGGAGGAAAAATGTTGTCAACAATGGTAATGGAGACAGATTCAACAGCATCTACAGAAATTAATACATCAGCTACATCAGCAGAACATCTTTTGTTCACGAGAGAAGTGGGTCCTTTTCCTTTGTGTTATTTATTGTCTACCTCACTTCTAGTATTCACTTATAAATATTTGCCTTGCCTTACCTCACTTCTGCATGAAGGCTAGTGGGCTTTTTGTTTATGCTGATAAATTATTAGTGTTGGATGTTTCTCGTTATTTTCTCATTCCCCTGTGTTATCTATTGTCTACCTTCTTATCATTTCTTCTTTAGAAACTTTATAGTTTTGGCTTGTTGTTTGGCAAGGTAATTGATTGAGAAATCTTGAGTCAGAGTTGTTGAAGGAGTTAGATAATCAAGAAGTCTATTGTTTGGTGTCTCTGTTGGGGATTACTCTGTGTTCTTCTTTGGAAACTAGTCTAGAAATACTCCGTCTATATTTTGGTTTTTCTTCGTCATTCAAAAGCAAAATTGACCTTTCTGTGGAAAAAGATAGTTTAAATATTCATTCAGGTGAGAGAAAATCACTTTGGATCCTAGTAACTGGTAGATTCATAATGTATACACTTTTCAGTTAATAATTGAAAACAGTTCTAGTGAGGTATTTTGATGGAAAACTGATGTGTTTGTTATTGCTTAAAAAGGTTGATAATTTGGCGGTTGTGGTGTTGGTGAAGGTAGTGTTGCCAATGTGATAGTAGACACAGGATTTGGCTAACATGAGGTGGTAATGATGGTGGTGGTACGGATCTTACTGGCAATAGTTGCAACAACAAGGGTACTAAGGAGGGAAATTATGGTAATAATGTATAAGGTTTAAATAACATTCAGTTTAAGTTTGATTTAGATTTTAGATGATGGAAAGGATGATAAAATTGCGTTCTTTTATATTTTGCACCAAACAAGGCTCAAAGTACTCTTAATTGCCTATATTTTTTTTCATGCTAAGTGTTGATTTCCTTTCTTTTCTTTTTATTTTGGTATTATCAAACACCACTGCTAAATTTAGAATTGAAAACACACTTAATTAAGTACTGACTTGTCAATTTCAGCAAACTTTTGGGTTATCAAACACTCCCCAGGTCTTTTCTAGTTGATTTTGTTGGAATGTGTGAGATGGAAATACTTGATTGTAGTTGACTCAAGTGAATGAGCTGTACAAACATGATGCCGTTTAGAACAGCCCTAAGTGAAAGACATAATTTTTCCTAATTTGCATGCATCATGTTGAGGATCTGTTTTCAATTTTGTAGATAAGGAGTGGCCCGGTTGATGAGGATGATAGTGACCACCGATCTCTTCAAGAAGGATATGTGCGTATTTTTGTAATTTCGGTAAACTTATTTTTGTAGAGTGCTTGTCCATACTAACACGTCCTCATAATTTAATTTCAGATTACTGTCACTCCTCTTGGTGCCTTGTCTAATGTTGACATAGATTGCCATGCCTACTTAAAAGAGTGGCTGCCAAATGTAGCTGAACGCTTGTCTGCATCGGCCTTATAAAGCTATTAAAGCATCTGGTTAGTATAACACGGTAGTCTTTATAAGTTTAACTTTCAGTAAGGTTTTGGGATAAAGCCTGTACTTGTTTCAGTTTCCTTCATGTATTTACTAATTTTGAACAGCCTTTCTATGCAAATGATATGTACTTGTATGATTGAAACCTGGTCTCTGCACCCTTGTTATGAACTAGTATGAAAGAGTTCTATGCCTTAAGTGCCTGCCTGAAATCAATTCATTGCCATTGATGTCCAGTTTTTTACCTGTTATTGAAAGGAAATGCTCATTTTGTGCAGGATTTCTGAAGGGATTTTTCAATCTCAAACGCTTTGCCCTGCATTCAGATTGACAGGGTTTTCAATTGTACTCAAACATTATTTTTTTAAACTTCATTAAGGGTTTTATAAACCTTATTCTATATGGTGGATCCCCTATTCTAATTTTCAAAATATGATGCTGTAATTTTCGAGATGATAGGTCCCTTATTCTATATGGTGGTATTGTTAAGCTATTAATTAATTTAGTAGCAGTCCTCATGGGTGTCATATTTAAGTTTTGTATGGATTGGGGACGTTTTGGCTGAAATTTTATCATCTCATTAAGTTGCTAAGAAGAAGTCAGCCACCAAACTAATTTGGATTGGTGCTGAAAGCCTTCATGACAAGAAATCAGCAACAACACTAATTGCCGACAAGAGCAATACAATTGCCGAGTTGCCGATCTTTTGTTATTTTATTTTAAAAAGAAAACTCTTGTCGGCAAGTAGTCCCTTCCTTTTTTTTTTCAGTACAAGCGAGGGTTTGGAACCTCTGCCCACATGACAAAAGTGGAAGACTATACCCTATTGACAATTAGGCTTGTTATTCTTTAGGGTGGAAAATTTGCTAGAACTCTAATGTGAGCAGATGTTAATTAGAGTAAGTTTTGTCGCTTTTTTTCTTTCTAAATGAAGCAATTCAGGTAACAATATTATAGCATGTTTATTTATTTGAGATGAGTCTTTAATAGTTTTTTCCCTAGAGTATTGGGATTATTTCAATTTCTCACTTTTTACTAATACATGGATATTAAATTATTCAAATTCCTAACTTTTCATGTGTTTATTAACACAAAAAGATAAGAAAAAATTATGTAAGTTTCACATACAAATCCGTAATTCAATTCCACACTCATTCATTCTCTCTTTTATTATTGACTTCCATGGTTCATAACTTCCCCATTTGAAGTAAGTAGAGGATAGGAGGATAGGGACTTTTGGTGGCTAGTCATACCCTAGAAAACGTGTTGAAGTTGGATATCCCCAAAGTGGAAGAAAAAAAGTTGTGAAATATCTAAGTTTAGTAACAAATATCTAGTGGCATGAAGTTGCTTGTCGCTGCCTTTATGTTTCCAACGCACAAAACAGCAAAAATTGTAAAGTCTCAAGCTCTCTTCCTCCAAGAAATGGTCCTCTAGCTTTCGAGTCACGCATAAAACAATCAACTACAGAGTTTTTATTTATTTATTTATTTTTAACTCTTTTCAATAATTCATGGACTTGGTCAGAGAGGACACCGACGTTCAACAAATTTCCTATTACTATTGGCCTGGAATTAATATTTTCCATCAATAATTAAAAATATAGATTTTTATACTTAAAAAATGGATCATGAGAGTTTGAAAAAATTTAGTTATGTGCAAAAGTGGACACACACACAAAATCTTAGCTGAGGTTTTGAAATGTTATCCGGGCTCAACATTGACTCAATTTTGCATTTTTGAAAATAGTATGCAATAAAGTGGAGACTGAGTGCCTCTAAACGTTAATTATGTGCCAAATTATAGACTTGTTTATTTGTTTTGTTTATCGCCTTTTAAAGGGGATGTCATCTAAGTTCACTGATTTTCTAGAATCAAAGCCAATAAGTCACATTATTAAAGATTGCTTGACATTTTTGCCATGACAAACTACTCGATGTGGATGATATATTTTCTTTTCCAAAACATTTTATATAAGACATGTAAATCATGCAGGTGTCCAATCCATTCTTTGATAGACAAACTGAAGAGACAAAAACAGCCACCTCAACCACTGAAATAGACAAAACAACAAAAACAAACCATATGAAAGAAATAGAAAACAACTAAAAACTACCATTGATTTGGGCAAGGCTTCTCTGCAACTTAAGTTTAAAGCATACAGCATATCTCATGATGTAGAAGAAAGATTCATTCAGATTTGGAGCGCTTCAAAAACTCAAGAAAAGCATATATTTTAATGTATTACATTTACAGAACACCAAAAAAGGAAAAAAACTGGGGTAAAAACCTTTTTACATGTACACCAGTATAAAACATTAAAACATAAATATTGTATATACTTGGCTGGAACTCTCTCATATACTGTGAAGAACATTTGGGCCTTCGCTCATGCTTTTTGATGGCAAAGAAGGTGTATGTGTATGTGCCTCCACTAGTATTGACCACAGGACATGCACATCCTCATAGGGGCAGGATTTTACATCCTCATACAGAATGTATATCCCTCTTCCTGCTACAAACAAAGGCCAAATGATTCAAGATAGTATAAATATTATGCACATCCAAGAGGAAGCAGTCTGTAAATTGGTATATATTCTGTATAGATTCTTGATGAATGAGTGGAGAGAAGAGAAAGGAAGGAAACAGAGAAGAAGAAGTATATGCATGAATGAGAAAATTGTGTTTTTGTTGTGTATGCGTGCCCATGCGCTCGCATAACAGTTTTAAAGCAAATAGATTGAGATTGTGAGATAGACTAAAAAATGGAGGGAAATGCAGGATGTGTTCATTGATTTGGAACTAAGCATGTGCAATTTTGCATGCTGAAGTTTGGGAAATTGCAGGGTGGGAGTGAGTGATCACTAAAAGAACTTACTTTTCTTCGGAGCTGAATGGAGGCGAAACCACAGCTTCTTCAAAGGAGAGAAGAGGGAGTGCAGCCACCCCATTTGGAGAAGAGGGTGTGGCTCATGTGGGTGAAACACTAGGGAATGAAATAAACAATAAGACAGGGTATGAGATAAAATGTAGGTATTGCTTAGACAAGGGTGAAGTTTTTTGAAGTCACTGTTTCTAAGACAATTTTACAATTCCTATCATGCGGATCACATTTTTCTCTTGGTGCCGTGTCTTTGTCAAACCTCTTTATCTTATAGCAGAAGGAGCCACCCTACCAATCAGATTTGCTTTTCACACTTCTACAAAAAGCTCTCCCCTTATAGCATCCCTTTGTGATCCTGTTCCTTCTGCCTCAAGACGCATTTTTGGTTTTCTACTCTTGTTTGTGTGTGTGTTTTGGAAATTGCAATAGTTACACACTCACTAGTGGGGTTTCTTCTTTTACCATTTTTGGTCACTTCTTGTGTTTCCAAGCTTCCTATTGGAGTCTCCTACAAGGTTTCTGCCTTAAATGCCTCCACCTGTCCCATACTCTAAACTTGGTTGCCTTAGAAGTGTGTCTCAGACATGGCTTGCTAGCTGACTCTGAAATTTGACTCATTTGGGACACATCAACCTTTGGTTTCATGCCATTCTTAATTTGCTTTTGGTTCATCCTAATTTTCCGATTATACTTATAAAAATACATGAAATCTCCTACAAATCATATGTGAATAAGGCATAATTATCAATGATTGTCATTCCTAGGGACATGAACGTATGGAGGTTTTTACTGATTTATTTCTGTTTTGGCTGATGGAAATAGCCTTTTGTGCTAATGTTACAAGGCCTTCCAGGATTAACCCCTTTTTAAATCCTAATCACATAAGCTTATGATCAGACAATCTGTCCCAATCACTGAACTACCATCTTCTGCTGACCAGTCCAAGCTCCCTCTCACCTTTCCTACCCTTTTGCTTTGTTGGGCTTTTTATATTTTGAAGCCTGTATTTCCTAAGCTGGCAAATAATGGTAGGCCATTTTTTTCAATTTCAAATTTTATACCTAGGACATCAGATGCATGGATGCATACTCTTAATCACTTGAACTACAAACTCATTGTCATAATGGTAGGCTTTTAGCAACCCTAACAACAGAAAACAGGGGTACATCACTTTCCACATTGTGTTTGTCATACTTTTCCTTGTTGTGCACTCAAAACAATTATGAAGGAGATTCTTTATAAAAATAAATAATTTTTCAGTGTGACCGAAACACTTTTGGTATGTGTTGACCCGCTAAGGGCCCATCAACCTAGAACCTACCAGCTTGCCTGTTAGAGGCCTATTGACCCCAGCCCACGAGTTTACCAAATGCAACCCAAATCCACCCATGAAATCGGAGCTTAGCTGACCGGACCCAATTGCCTGCTCAGTTGTTTACCAGTTGTCTCATTATCTTGTAGTTTCTTTCCTCATCCAAACACGAGGACGAGCTTACATGGCAAGGACTGCAGACACATGAACCATCATATTGAGACCTGGACTCTGACCCATCATGTGCCCTACAAATGTAGCCAGTCCAAAACAAAAGGAAAAAAAAAAACAAAGTAAAAAAACAAAAAAATGGAGATCCTCTGGCCCAAAAGGTCGTCAGATGATAATTAAAATAATCTGTGATCATCTACAGTAGAAGAAATTTGCATCAATACACAAAACACAGAAGGATTCTGGGGAAGAAGAAGTCCAGAACTAGAGATCCTCTCAAGTCCCAAAGCAGTCCTGCCAAATTATACATCATGATCATGATGTGATTTTTATTCTTTAGTGATGGTATAAATTACTTTCATTTTTGGCTTGTAAAGCAGAGCAAACAAAGAACACAAATGATTTACACGCACAACCGAAAGCAAGAGAATATCTGAGATGTTGGGGTCTAATCATTTAAATTTTACAACTTGTTTTTGTTTTCTGTCTAATCACAGCAGCAGCAGTAGTTCACTAGCAGCACGTATGAAAAGGATCCTATAATTATAATCACTTTTGTTTAACGGTAATTTTCCTGTTTGCCCTATCAATCAATCAAGCAACGACTAGTGGGACGTCGTCTTAAATTTCTACCTTATTATTTATGAAAATTGATCAAATAAACTATATAATTTTTTTTTTTGAGTATAGAAAAGTTTAGGTGGAGGGAAATAATACTACCTCATCTCAGAGTCAGAACATATCAAGATCTCTTTGAAGACTTACAGATGGAGTCTTAGCCCTTTTTTGGGTTTTTACAGATTACCCATCAAGAAAGATTGTCGGCAACATAACTCAAACTCATGCCTGAATAGTAAAGATAACGATTTTTACCAACTCAACCAACTCCTAGTTTGCAATAAACAAACTATACTGAATAATGAACATATAATTGAGTACCAGTAACACTGTACCATGCATGCAGCAAGCTGCAGCCACACATTAATCAAAACAAATTTAGACTTTTAGGAATGTTTTTGAAATTTTTTTATCATGAAAACCAATTTCATTCGTTTACCAAATAGTAAATAGTACTTGTCGGCAGTCACTATAAGTTATTTATAATTATACACACAAAATTGTTGCACCCTGCATTTTTTATAATTCACAGTCAATAATATGAGGCTTATCATAAATTGTTTGGCTTACATCATTGTTAAATTTGAATATCATGTGAATACTATGGATTTAGATTCTTCTTCTTTAAAAAAAATAAAAATAGAAGAGATTCTAAAAATCCATTCAGGATAAACAAACAATATTGGATAGTGAACATATAATTGAGTACTGTACAATGCATGCCAGCAAACTGCAGCCACACATTAATCAAAACGAAGTTAGACTTTTAGGAAAATTTTCTAAATTTTTTTTATCATGAAAACGAATTTCATTCGTTTACCAAATAACACAGCATGTATCGTCAAATATTCAATATGATTCTACAAGATTTAAGTTACTGATCGGCAGTAACTATAAATTATTTATTTACACACAAATTGTTGAACCCAACATTTTTTATACTTCACAGTCAATAATATGAGGGTTCTGCTTACATTTATATAATTTTTGGGTATGAACAAAGATGTCATGACAAATTAGGCAGTCTTGGTACCCAAAAAAAAACCAGAAGGAGGGTTCTGTTTTTCAATGGCGAAGTCATTGTGATGAAGTCAGAAATTAGGACAAAGGGCCCCAACCACCACGTGAGAGCTCTGCTCAGAGTCCATGATATGGTCTGTATGTGTGTATTTGTGGTCAAAAAATGAAAATGGCAGCTATTTGGGTACCCACAAATGGCTAATGGCTGCAGAAATCATGACAGAAAAAAAAAAAAAAATTTAAACATTTGTTTTGTGTATTGTTTTGCAACGGTTCGTTCCTTTCAAGATTTGAAGACCCAAAAGTCGTCCAGCTTTGCCACCAAAGTCTAATCCGAAATGATGCATCGTCTTTTTGTATTGGCCATATATTTTAGGATCGTTCAAATTTTTACAAGTCATCTCATTGGTTGAATTTTTTTTTCTTAGAGTAGGAGAAGAGTAGGAAAAACAATAATTTATTAATTCGTGAAAGGTAGACGTAAAGTAGTAAACAAGTGAGTTGGGTTTTGAATTTTTGAGTCCAAATGACCAACTCTATCTTCTATACGTACCACCATGACATTCTTGCATATGGGAATGCTGTACTTTCACATTCTTCAACAGCCAGAGACTACTAATTGTGTTTTCATTTTCATTTTTTTAAAAAAATATTCAAAAATTCGTCCAGTTGGGTCACACCAAAGTCTCCCTCAGAACTACTTTTAAACTTTAATTAAAGTAGTAAGCAATGTTTTTGAATTTATGAGTGAAAAGAGCAGTACAACAAGTCTCTCTCAGTCTCTGGAGAAGAAACTTGCATATTACGTATTTTGCTATTCCCGTTCAATCATGCTTTGTCATGTAAAATCCTTATCACTCGTGACGGAACGTGATTAGTTGGTTATAACAAAACAGTGCTATATATCCCTGTGATTTACACGTTTTCCTTCTCCCTCAGACGAGCTGGTTGTCCTGTGATCAGATTTTTAGACACAGTATATACACAGAGAAGAGTTGCAGGTGCACTAAATTTCAATGAAACTGTTTATATTTGTATAGGTTATAATGCATGTACAACTGTCCGTGCAATCTAATTTTGATCTGCATTCTTCAACAGTTGAAATATCCATCGAATTGTAATATTGTGTGGCTGGTTTTCATTTGTGATAGAAATTAGCAACTCTGCCACGATAGGCTGCTCCCATTCTCTGGAACACTTTCCACTGCTTTGCAGATGCATGATGCACATGCATGCAGCTAAACTGTTCGTAGTACGTACGTACGTATTGCATGTGACACTGCAAGCTATAGTTGAAGAGCTGTTTTAATTTACTGCATATATTCATATCTCCTTCTCCAATCAAGTTGCAAATTTTTTACCATTTTCACGAAGAACGTCCTGACTGGTTTAAGTTCAGCCCCCAACCCTCCAAAAGGAAAATACGAAACATCATAAGTTGTCTTGTGAGGTCAGACATCTTGGAAGCATGTGGTCCATCACCATCATCTAATGGCACCAAAATGTTCACTGCTTTTGAAGCTAGCTTTTCTATATAAGATTTTTTTGTTATCTTGGTTTCACAAGAGTTCAGTGATTAAATTAAGATTAGTAAAGATAATTTTTTGAATCAATTTTCCACCAAGCAGAACCATTTAACATCAATCATTGCGATTGTACATGTGAAACTAACGACACTTGGGGATTATTTAGGTTATGGAGATCCCAGAACATCGCTAAACTTTATTAGACTAAACTGAATATCTTTTTACAACTTTGAGGACTTATGCAGAGTTTCTACGCTCAGATTTGTTTTAACGGACGTATTTTCTCTTTGTTGGGTTTTCGGTATCTTAACATGTCTTGAATTGCTCTGATTAATGCATGTGATGTATGGAGAAGACAAATTTTTTTATATAATTAAAGAATATATAGAAGCAAATATCCATGAGTGAGATTTAGTCATTGAACTAATTATACTCGTAATTATATGAAATGGTATACATATATATATATATATATGTGTGTGTGTGGAGGGATATATCTCTCTCCCCTTGAAATATAGTTGTCTCAAGAACAGTTCATATAACCGTACCCGCCTACCCGGCGGCTAAAAAGGAAAAATTGTTTTGTTCGTGCAGATTGCTATCTATCTTGGTGACTTGGTCTAGTTTCATCTAGACAAGAACGCTTTCAACTTCTGCCCTGATAAGTCAGAAAAATAGGACAAAGAGAGACCCTACCCCATGAATTTTGCAAATTGGCCTCCTTCTCTCCTCATTATTTTTAGCAAACAACTCTGTGCGCCTTTTCACCTCATTTCGTTTCTATATATGAATACTGGAGGAGAGAGTACGAGCCAGAGAGGAAAGCAATATGTTTTTTGAATTTTAAAATGCAATGATTATATTATATATCATACTGTCTTTGGATCTTTGATTTAAGGAGACTCTTTGGGTGTATTTTAAGTGTACATGTGGGGTTTTTGGGGTTTGTGGTGGGTGTGCATGTAAACTCCCTAGCTAAATTGTGTTACGGAAATATATATATATATAATATATATATATATAGAGAGAGAGAGAGAGTTTTAGTTGAGAGATTTTCTCAAATATTTGAAAAATAAAATGTTTGGATCGTTTGAAAAAAAATTCATAAGGGACCCTAAAAAGTGTCCCTTAATAAAAAGGGACAAAGAGAGAGGAGAGGATGGTGTTTCAAAATTTGAATCAAAAGAGGGATATAAGGGTAGGTGGAAAAATGGAATATACAAGGAAACCACTTTAGCACACTTTGGGCCACGTGGGAGGGATTTGAAGCAACAACATCATATTGTTTTTGATCCCCACAGTCATAATATCATGCTCCTCAACCATCATATTTCATATACATTATGTTTATATGTTTGAGAAATATATATATAAATTATTCAAAAAGAAAAAAGAAAATAAAAGAAATAGAAATAGAAAAAGGTAAAAGAGGAAGTTGGGTTAAAGTGTGGAAGGAAGAATCTCTCACAAATTTGAATGAGGACAAACGAAACAAATCTTTCGCTAAATACCAGCTTTGCCACATTATTTTAATTATCACGATAAAGCTTACACCTTCACCTTTGGAAACCCCAAATTACCAGCCTAATCTACGCTGGATTTGCCTTTGCACTCTCAATCTCAACTTATATATATATATATTCCCAACCCTCACTTTGTACGTTCTTTTAGTTAAGCGACGAGCAATGACTTTTACTTATGGAGCCCAACCATCTTCTCTCTTTGTGCGCGTGTAAGTCAAAAATCTCGTCTATTTTCACTCTTTTTTTTTCTTGTATTAATATGAAGAAATTTTCTCTACCCAACAACATAAACATAACGCGCAGGTTATTTATTGTCGAACTAATGATATGATATATTACGTTGATGATTTCTAGTCTAACAACATGACATATTGTCCGTATACGATATAGAAGAACAAAAAATAAAATAAAATTAGTTCTTCTCACTTGTGAGAGAAAATTAAAGTTGATAATAGGGTTTAGGAGGCATATAGCATCAAATTTTAAGCTCTTTTGACTTGTTTTAATTCGAAAGTGGGCAAGCGGTTAACAACTTATAGAGGAGATAATCGAAGCTTACCATTTGCATAAAGAAACAAAGTAAACCTAAGATTAATTAATTAATTAATTAAAAGGGAAGGGGCGGTGTTTTTAATTTTGATTAAGGAGATGGACACGTGGAGAATGTCAGCGACAATGTGGGGTCTTTCTAAAGCCAAGCATGGAGAAAGGGGAAGGTCTCCGCCGTAAGAATAACGGAGTTGGACCGGGTTGTATGATATTCATGTGAACGCCAAGAATCAAGGTTTTGACTTCATGGGACTATGTGTAACTTTTGTGTTGATATTAATTGCGCCAATACTATGTTCTCTGTTTGCTCCCAAACATTGTTCCTGGAAATTGTGGTTGTATGGACACACTGCATGCATACTGATTATCCTCTACAATTCTCATCGGTCGACGGTACCATAAATTATAAAATAACAATCATTTATAACCAAAACAACTAAACAATAATCTTACATGTCAAATTAGGTCAAAATAAGTGATTTTGATTAACAATCCTTCCTTTTCTTTAGATAAAGGGCTGTTAAGAAGTTCACTAACAATATATACCAAGCTAACGCATTATCACACATTTAGTGGAGAGAGATACAGGCGGCATGTGCAATTCCACCATACAAAACTTATTAATTGAAAATATGCGGGGAATGAGAGTTAGAGGTATGAACTTGGGTCGGATGTTCTAATTCTATCATGGTATAAGAGCATGCTTAATATTTGCACGCTATGATACTCAATATCTACAAATCAACCTTTTAAGTTGTCACTTTCGTTAGTTTAGCGCGATTGATATATATAATTAATAAATTTTTTGGCTTATGGTTAAGCAGTAGAGTGTATTACTTTTAATTATACCATGGATAACGTACAAAACTCCCTAACAAGAGATCATTACAAACCAAAAACACAATTTGATACACAGTATCATGTAAAAGACAGTTTGTTGGAGTCAAATATACACAGTATCATATAGTATGTTTAACCAAATTGGTGTAGCAACAACAAACATAGCATGGATGGGATCGATTTTGGTAAAGAAAAAAGGGAAAGCAGCTCACTGTTTCGTCACCCAAGGGAAAAATACAGTGAAGCACAATTTGCCTAAGAACTTGAAGCAAAACTCACAAATTTGTGTATACAATGTGTACGAGAATATACTATGTAACATTCATCCAACGAAGCTAAAAGAACAAGAAAGGTACTGTTTTGTGTGTGACGTTCGATCATATATATACACATATATGCCCTTCTGTTCTTTTGTCCCGCAATATCCGTTCACGTGTTGGAATTTTTTGCCCCTATCATCACAACCTAGACCCCCACCATCCCACCTTGCTTCTACAAAAGTGCCATCATTGCAACTCCCATTCAATTTACCCAAATAAAAGTTGTATCGTGCAATAATTACATCCAGTACCACTGCAGCCTTTTTTCACTTATACAAAAGCCACCAAAGTCTCTGTATCAATCATCACGGTAGAGTAGTTATTCTCTTTTACCGGTTGTATGTAACTATGTGTTTGGTACAACGCGATGAGCGATACAGATATACAGTTAAGTGATAAATCTAGAAATCTTTTGTGATGAGGATGTTTAGAATGTAGACTAGTAACATTGTTTATGTCTGATATGGGCAAAATATAGTGAATTATCTATTTTGTTTGTGATTGTACCATATAACCACAATGAAGTAGAAAGATTTTATCATCTGCTTATGTGTGTGCGAACGATTTCCAATGGTTAATAGTTTGGTATCTTCTAAAACACGTGAAGTGAGAGATGTTTCTTTTCTTTTAAAAAGAAAACAGTAAACTTTGGTCTTAAGAAGAAAAGAACAACGGCTCTAATAAGGATGTTGAAAGGTTTGAATTCTACACAAAAGCAGAAGGGGAAAAATGCTAACATATGTGTCTCATGCATGCAAAGTGAATGTTAGTCATTGATTATCGTTACTTATACAATAGGTTTCACAGTGAATTCCGCATCAGTTTCAAAAGTCAAATGCGCATACGACATATGGAAACAAAATTGTAACATGTAACATAAAATATATATATATATATATATAATGATATCTATGACCATGTACAAGTTGTAACACATGAGTGACCATCAAGCAACCATGTGAATGGTCTTAACCACACATTAATATGGGAGGCAGGCACATCATTATCATCATGAAATATATGGGCGCAGGCATTAAAGCAGCTCCATAAGCAGTAATCGTAGGCGACATGTAGGCAAGTTACATTCTAGGAAACTATCAAAAATGAAAATGAATACGTTTCTGATAAAGAAACACGAGGACGAACAGAGAAAGGGGCAGAGGTCTGAGATCAGGGCAAAATGGGAAAGTAATAAAGCTGTAGCAATTAAGTGGGGAGGTGGGCGATGGGCTTGGGCCTGGACCAGCCTACCTTTTCCGTTGCGAATCGCTTTCGGACCCATCATTGCAAAATGTTACAATGGCATTGACCAAACCAACTAGTTGACGACGTTTTTAATTTAAAAAAATCCCATTGTTTATTAATAAAATAAATATAATAGCTTTTGCATGCGCCAGTGTGCTAGCCTTGTAACGGCGTGATTAGCTGTCGTTTTGCTATATATATCCCCTCCTCTGCCTCACTCTCCTTTATTCAACGTTAGATCAGTTTTTCAAGTTTCAACACCTTTATTTTCCCTCTCTCTCTTTCTCTCTCTCTTTTTTCTGAGTGAACATTTTAATGGTTGCGTGAATTTGAAGGCTGGTATAATAGAGTGTGTGTTTTCTTGGAACTGATTCATTGATTTGATCTCATCACCATTTGTCGGAAATCTCTCTCGAAATGGGAAAGAAAGATCATCATCTGCAGCAGAGAGATCAGCAGAGCAAAGACGACGCAAGGGTTGAAGCTGTTCTTCAGCTTCTACGAAAACAAGCCCCACTTTCAGTCAAACAGGTTGAGCTTCCTCACCAACTTTCAGATCTCCATGTTTTGCTTCATGGGTTTTCAAAAAGTTTGCATTTTGTTCACGGGTTTTTCCAGCCAATCATTTTTTTAATGGACTGTGTCTCTTTTTTTTTTTTTTTTGGTTTTGCAGGAGAAGTTTTGCAACACTGCTTGTGTTGAGAGGTTTCTGAAGGCAAAAGGAGACAGTGTTAAGAAGGCAGCCAAGCAACTGAGGGCTTGTCTTTCTTGGAGACAAAGCATTGGCACTGGTAGTTTTCTTCTTCTTTCTCATTTTTCTCTGCTGGTGTTACTTATTCTCTTTTTTAGTGCATCTTGGTTTCTCTTTTTGTTTTGTGTTTAAGCGTAGAATCTTGCTTTTTTCCACGCTTTGAATTAAGCGTTAAAGTGTTTTAACCCAACCACTAATGATGAAAAAGTGAAACCTCTCTCTCTCTCTCTTCTTTTTATTACTTATTTTAATGTTGTTGTTTTGAACACACAGAGAACTTGATAGCAGATGAGTTCTCAGCTGAACTTGCAGAAGGGGTTGCCTACGTGTCCGGGCATGATGAAGAATCCAGACCCGTTCTGGTAAAATTCAATAATGAAAATAAATTCAATCTCTATCTCTTTCTGTTTTGTTTTGTTTTCCTCTGTGTTTTTTTTTTTTTTATTAAACAACCCACATTTCTCCTTAACTTTTTGCACAGATTTTCCGGATCAAGCAGGACTACCAGAAGTTCCATTCACAAAAACTGTGAGTAGCAAACAAAACCCAGAAACTGCTCGAACACAATTTGTCCATCTCATCTTCTTCTTGTTTTTGCTTTTGTTTTTCCTGAAAATAATTTTTGTATTTTCCATTTTTGTACATTTAAGGTTCACTCGCTTATTGGTTTTCACGCTGGAGGTGGCCATTGAGAGCATGCCCAAAAATGTCGAGCAGTTCGTTCTCCTTTTCGACGCAAGTAAGCCTCCCAATCTTACCCTTGGCATACCAAAATCAAGAAGGCTAATTTAGTAATTCAGCACCATTGTACTTCAAAACTGCACACTTCACTAGCAAGCTAGCCTAGTTAATGAGCAACCAGGCGGGCAGCTATGTCGGAGGAAGAGGCACTGTGGTCTTCTGGGACTGAGATATCATCAGAAATTGTCCGGAGTGCCCCCCAGGTGTCGCTGTCAAACCCTCAAAAGTGGTCCAGAAATGCAGGGGCATTATGGGGAATCGGAGTATCAATTTTTATACCCCTCCCCCTCCCCTCATAGAATTGGTCAATTCCCAAAACTGCTCCTTCCTTAAATATATTGATCCTGCCAGGATTCTACTTTTTCTGCTTCGCCAGAGACCCTTAAAACACTTTTTATCCTTCCAATTAACAATTATAATTCAAAATTATGCATGTAATTAACACTAATAATATTTGTTTAATTTTGACTATTTATTAAAAGTCGCGGTGGATTTTGCAGGCTTTTTCAGATCAGCTTCGGCTTTTATGAACTTGTTGCTGGCAGCACTGAAAACTGCGGCAGAGTACTACCCAGGACGGCTGTTCAAGGCCTTTGTAATTGACCCTCCCACTATGTTCTCTTATCTCTGGAAGGTAAAAATGTTCATCAAAATTCAAAACAAATGAGTTAAAATTTGGTTGGTTGGTTGGTGTAAAAAAAGTCCAATGTTACTGTTGAGCTTGCTGGGTTTGTGTTTGTGTGTTTTTTTTTCACTGTTTTTGTTTTGACTAGTTGTGCATAATGTATGCTGCTTTTGGGTACAAACCCCACCTATAAGCCTCATCCTTTTAAGGCTCAGGTCACATCCAATTGGGTTGCAGTGTTCAAAAACAAGTCAATGACAACCCTATTCCCACTTCTTTTTGGTGGGGGATGCTCATCATCATCATCATCATCATCATCATCATCATCATCATCAACTCTTGATTATTACTGCTTTTGCATGGGTTCAAATTATGCCACAATTATTGCTAGGGCTTGCTTTCAGAGATTACAATCCTAGGAACAGTAAAAATCTAAAGATTAAATAGGTGTTGCTATGAAAAAGGTCTTGGACTTTAGATAAAACACTATCAACACAATATATGACACAAGTAGCTTCAAGGAAGGATCCCCGTTTGTGTGTGGGTTACGACAGTCGGACTAGCACCCGATTGTCACGACAAAGGAATCCCGCCCGGAAGTTTTTCGTATATACTTTAATTTCTCCAAGTCATTCCAACATTTTACCATGGATGTTAACGTTGTTTTGTTTTTGGTGTTGGCAAATTGTTACTGATCATTGTGTGAATACATGGTAAACAATTTAATAAGTCAAATGCGTTGAGTGTAACGTGGATGTGTTTTATTGGTTTGTAGGGCGTACGACCCTTTGTGGAGCTTTCTACGGCTACGATGGTGGTGTCATCACTAGACTTTGAGGAGTCATTGGACTTCAACGACTTCTCAAACTACCCGCGAGCCTCGTCCCTACGATTCGACCCCTCGTCAATCAAATCAACGGCCAAGATCGGCTCCTGCTCGTCCTCGCGTTTCTCCTTCACTGTTTCTCACCACCAGTTCGATTCCCTCAAGCCTTGGTACCTCAGCCTTACCGACACGTCAGCATCCAAAGTAGGGCCCACCAGTCACTCCCCCCTGGGACCCGCACTCATCTCTCCGCTAAACGCTCGGTCGTTCTCCTTTGCATCCCCAGCCGCGAGAACGCCACGTGGAACCATCCACGGCTACGGCAACTCGGCGGCCACGAGGAAGAGCTTGTTCCCGTCAACCCCACTGCCCCAACGGTGCACCAGCAGCGAGGCGAGCAGAACCCCTCGCCATCCTCGGACCCCACGCCCGTCGTTCCTCCAGTCACCTGCCATGTTCTTCCGCAGCAGCACTAGCAAGGAATGCCACGTGAGCAAGACGGAGAAGTCGCGGGAGTCGTTCGTCCCGTTTTTGAAGTTCTACAGGAGGCCGTACGACGAAATGATATACAGGTCAAAGATGCGGCCCCCACTGGGCGGGCTCATCTCCATCGTCTCTCCCCACCTGAGACGCCGCCACGTGTCAGTATCGCAACGGTTCTAACCTCAAAAGCCCTCCTCCTCCTCCTCCTCCTCCTCCTCCTCCAGCAGAAAAGCGAAGTACATAGGTTACTATTAAATTAACAAAATGAGTCCTTGACTTGAGTACTAATAATTGATTAATTATTTTTCCAAAGTCCAACTCTCCTCGTGCAGTAATTAATTATCCAAGACCAAGAAATTAAGAAGAAATTTTTGTTTAGAGAGAGACGACGTACTAGGCAAGGTGTGAGAGACTGTGCAGCATTGTCTAATTTTGAGGCTCGGGAACAAGATACCGTGGTCGAGACGGTGAACAATATATTTGCATTGGAACTCATATGCTGTAAAACAACAAGAAAAAAAGAAATCTTTGTTTCATTTCAATTCAAACTTTGATATATATAAATATATTTTTCTTTTTTGTCTTGTGGAATCTTTGTGACAGAACCATATGGGTTGAATTTTTGTTCATAATAAAATGGACCCGAGTTTGAAATCTTCTTCTTGTAGAGTTTCGGTTTGGTTTAGTTTGGTTTCGATTTTCAATTGTTATTTTAAGAAATGGTAGGAATATGTGTCGGAGTTTGTGGTTTAAGAAGTCAAAATGTAGCTACTTGCCAACGTTCTTTTTTATTTTTATTGAAGCAAAGTCGTACCCTTTCTGATCACATATTTGTATGAACGTGTGGGTGAGGCTTTGGGAAGTGAAGGTTTTGCAAATATTTATACATTTTTTGTATGGACATGTTTGGGTTGGGGCTGCGGCTTTGTCGTGGACCCATTGTCCTCAGGTGGCGCCAAGGTTCGGTTCCTCAGGAGGTGACGTTAGAGACTCAAAGTTCATCTGTTTGTAGCTTATGGCTTTTTCAGTGCTGAGATTTTCTGGCTGATTCACTGCTAACTAGAGAATCCCAATTCGTGAAAATATATATAAATTACAGGGTTTGGTTCTGTTGATTTATATTTTAATTTTTTAATAGCAGTTGACAAGTTGCAATCATTATTATATATTTTTGAAGTTATATGCAGACAAATTGGTACCGCTAGAGTGTTGATGTTTTGGAGCTTATTCTGTGTAGTTTTCTGAGTTTGAAAATGAGTCATTTTCGTTTGTTTTTGGGAGTGCTTTGAATGGATGTGACAGAGTCGTCATATGCATTTTGTAACATTGAACTTTCTTCATCAATACATGATATGATATGCCTAATTTAGCAAATTGGTAAAAATAAAATAAAAGGGCTAATTTATTGTGCCAATCTGAGTGCCACACTGACATGATTTGAAGCCCAATGTCTAGATTTTATGGACCAACCAAAGTTGTCAAACAAGTTCTTGTATGTTGTATTAATTCTAAAATTTTATAATTATGTAATCGAGTGAAAAATGACATTAACTTGTATAATAACAGTATTAAGTTTGAATTCCATGACACCTTGATAAAGTGTCTGTGTGAAACCCCCCCTTCTCTTATAATTTAGACTATGACTTGTATTAAAAAAAAAGAAAAAAGTTATATTTTGCTCACGCTTCTATATTATGTTGTGTTTATTAATCTACAACGAACAAAACAAGAAAAAGAATGGAACCAAAGAGTATGCCGAACCCATTTTCTTAGAGGGTTTGCAAGGTGTAGGGTGGGACTTTAACTATCTGTTTCTTACAATATGCATTTTTCTGCCTCTCCGTGTGTAGCGTGCACATAAGAAATTTGTTAGCTTGATTTAGCGTCGGAGTGTTTTCTTATAGGTACCCCTTTCATTGGTGGCAATCGAAGATGGTGTCTGGCTTCTCAACATTGATTACGGGATTACTTGTTGGCCCAAGAGCTTTGGCATTATTAATGGAATTGCTAGGGGGGCTCCAGAAGCAGCGATTCCATTCCAACTTTATCCAACACTTTGACCAAGCAGTCCACTTCTAAGTCCTTCCATCTTCGTTCGTCCATCTGCAATACAGAATTAATGACATGAAGAAATACAACTACATCTGTATACAATATATCAATTAAACCAATTTTTTTTATTTAAAAAAAACCATAAATTTCAAAATAATAGAAAGAGGATAAACCTGGGAAAACAGGCACTTGGTAATCCTTTTATAATAAGAACAACTCCTTCGTCGTCGGAGGCAACGAGACAAAAGCGATGCTCAATCGCTAAACATGAGAACAGAAAACACAGAACAATCTTCACAACTAGCTCTTCCATCTCTTCACAATGTTAGAAGAGGCCGAAGAGCAAATCTTCCGCTTCTATTAATAATTAAAAAAAAAACTATAATTAGTATAGAGTGCTTGTGTTGTGCCAAATGAAATTATAGTTCAACTTTCTGATTTGGCCACTGTGATTGTCATTCTTGAAGGTAAATGTCCCCTGTCTGAATGAATGGTTAATAGAGTTCTGGTTCATCATCTTTCTTAGATGTTTGATGTTTCCATGTTTTTCATCACTTTTTGTGATACTTATTATTTTATAGATGCCTAAATATATAGCAATAGAAACTTCATTTTGATGCCTTAATAGTGACTGGTTGAAGGGCTTGCGGACGTGTTAAGCCGCCGCACTTTTTTTGTTGCGGTGGAGATAGGGGACAAGTTGAAATTGAAGTTGCCTTCTGCATAGAGCACTCAACTGTAGTAGACTCGCAGCATATCTCAGATTTTGAAGAATTGAAATGAAGCTTTTCTTTTGCTGCTAAAAATGAAGCCCTCTGTTGAGATTGTTCTGTTTCCCAATCTATGGTTTACTATCAAATGCTTCTTATTGTGCCAAAACTAGCATCACTGAACTTGTTTACCACCTAGCAGAGGCTGCCTTAATTCTTTTTAGAATTTAATAAGCATAAACCGTGCGAAAAATTGCGTATTTATAGTTGGTCTTACATTCCTTAATCTTATAATGAAATCAAGATAGGAACTTATAACAAGCCCTTATTAGAGTAACAATGTCCAAAAACACAAGATGAACACCACACCACACTCAACAAACATAATTGCTCATTAGTGTTGTAAATATAACAAAGATGAGATATCACTTTGTACAATCAAATAGTTCTACATTCTTGTCGCCCAAATCATTGAACATCGCGCAAATCATTGAACATATCATCCAACATCTCATCCCACATCTCATCATCAAACGGGTTTTGTGCACTAAGAGGAAGAGGTATATCATCACGAAAAGGAAATTTGGAACCCTCGCACATAAATGTACTAATATGAGACGCAAACTTTGATATTTCATCGTCGTTCTCATCGAAACCAAAACAATCTCTGGCGTCCAACATCACCAGATCTTTGCACCCACTTAGCAATGTGACAAGACTATCATGATAAACTTTTGCACCCTTCAAATTTAAATACGTGATATTGGGCACCAACTTCGCAATTGACAACGCATGATGTTCATCAACATAGCCTTTGGACAAATCTAAACCATAAAAATTCTTGCAATGTGTTTGTATAATTGCAAGTATTTGCGCCAAATTTAAGCATGCACCCAATGATAACACCTCCAAATTTTTCCACTTGCCAATCAACTCTAGGTTCGTGTTATCACTGTCCAGTAACTTTAGTGGTAAACTCAAAGTCACAAGGCCTGGACACCTGCACACATTCCATTTCCACAACAAAATGCTAAATTTACATTTACAAGGAAAATTAAACTACACTTGGATTGGAATTTTGAAAATTAACTTAAATGAAAAACTTACACATTTGCAGCAAATTCAAAGGCTTCTACTGTGCAGCATTTGGGAAGCTTGAGCACAGTAGCATTTCCGCTGCTCCGATTGATCACAAACTTTAGAAAAGCGGTGACAGAGCAACGATCCCTATCAATTTGATACTCACTCGCAAATCTGTCCATAAGATTTTGAAAATCAGGACATTCAAAATCATCCCAAGGCCAGACTTTAATACGTTCGTTGTCCGGGAAAATGAGAGATTGCCAGCATGAAGTGCTAAAATATGAAAACTATAAGAGAATATTTGTTTGTGGGAATTTTCTATGTATTCTTCTCCTTGTAGGAGGTCATATTTATAATACAACAAAACCTGAATGGGCAAGTAAATAATAAATTCCTAAATCTATTTACAGTAGGAAATCAGGAATTAAAGTAAATCAATTACAAATAAAATAGGAATCCTTGGTGTGTAAGGAAAGTAAGTCAATATCCACAAGTCACGCCAACACTCCCCCTCACGTTGGTGCATAGATGTCGCCAATGCCCAACTGATCCAGTGAATTGTGGAATGCTTTACTGGAAATCGCCTTTGTCAAAATATCCGCCAATTGATCCTCGGATTTCACAAAAGGAAACTGAAACACTTTAGCCTCAAGCTTCTGTTTGATGAAGTGTCGATCCACCTCAACATGTTTAGTACGATCATGCTGAACTGGATTCTGTGCAATGGCTATAGCAGCCTTGTTGTCACAAAAGAGATTCATTGTGGATGTAGGTTTATACCCAAGTTCA
>NC_024127.1:40146541-40156728 GCF_000346735.1 Prunus mume
GCCATTCTGGTTCGTTTTCTCTCCTTTCCTTGCCAATTTTATAGTTGCATATAGAGATCAATACATAAGACTCAATGCTGGCAGTAAAACATACACAAATAATCGAAAGATCAAAAAATAAGTCAAATGCAAATAAGATTGAAGTGAAAACTTTCAACACAGTATGCAGTGTGTGACTCAAATAACAGCTCAGAACTAGGTAAGAACTCCTCGCTGGATGAGACTTCCAAGCCTATGCTTCAGATCACAATGCACATATGACATGCAGCAAACATAAACTCAAATACAAGAAACGAGGTCAGTTTTAAAAGTGAAGAATTCCTGCACAATCACAGAGCTAAGGAGAATGAAGAGGCAAATAATGCAGGGGCTGATAATCATGATTAACTACATACATAACCTCAATGATTTTTAATCTAAAGACTCAAAAGCCAAAAATATAGATAACAAATAAAAAGAAACCATGGAACAAACAGAAACTAAGAAAGCCCCTAGCATTGCACCGAATCCTTGTGAACACACATGATAAAATTTATGGATTTCCAAAGGCATTACCTTATCATAGTCCTTGTTCATTGCTTCCCAAATCATTCTTTTGAACAGTGCCGCCTGCTTGCTGTTAAGGTACCCAACAACCTACAAACCACAAGCATCATGCCTTCCATGTCAAAATTCCAAAAATAAAAACTTGAAGCAACAATGATATACAAATCCAAATCAAAGACAGCACTTTACTGATAAGTCTAGACCAAGCACTATATACCAAGTGGCTATGATGGAAGTGATCTTGAAGAAAGCTGATGGATCATGGGCAGGGGGTAACTTTCAGTTTCAGGATCACTGCTATTGTCTGTCATTAATTTTTACCCTCTATTTTCAAACGTAGAAAATGTGGTAGATTGTCATGAACCAAGAACAAAACTTTTCACAATAACCATGAAAGGATATTCCAAGAGCATTGATATGTAGATTAAATTCAAATCATCATTGAGGAATTTGAGCATCTACCTTCTATTCATCAACGTGAGAAAAATGGGCAACCACGATTCAAACTCAAGAAAAGCAAGAGCAATATACCTCTGGTTTTTATTTTCAAAAATAGTACAGGCGTGCGGCTATACTATGTTTGACTTAGCATAGTATAGCCGGTCGGCTATACTATAAAAAAGACCCGACTAGTACCATAGGGCCATGTGTGACCAGTATAGCCGTTCGGCTATACTATTTACAAATTTAAAACAGGGACCCGCCTAGCCCCTCAGTGCCCACATGTGAAAACAAGTATAGCCGCGCGGATATACTAATTGTTTTTTTTTAAATGCCCGGGTATAGCCGAATGGCTATACTGTTTTGGAAAATGCGCAAGCAGGGTATAGCCATTCGGCTATACTATTTGCTATTAAACAAATGTCAAACTCTTCCTTCAAAATTATAAAAGGCCATATGAGTCCACGAATAAGGCAAATCACAAAATATCACAAAATTTCACTCTCACCGCACACACACACGTAGGAAACACATGGCTGCACATACGCGAGAGAGAGAGAGAGAGAGAGAGAGAGAGGAGTTTTATGCAAAGTGTGAGAGGGTGGGGAGGAGGGATGGTGATGCGATGGGTTTTGGGTGGGCGGAGGAGGCTGCTGCGCAGTAAGGGTTTAAAGTTGTTAGAAGGGGCGGCAAGAAATGAGAAGAAAATCTGTAAGCATTCATTATCTCTCTCTCTCTCTCTCTCTCTCTCTCTCTCTCTCTCATTGCAGGTGTATATATTCGTAGCAGATGAAGAGCAGAGGCTTCTAGATTACGAAAAATCCATAGTCTGCATTACGAAAAATCGGCCTAGGCTGCCTGGGCGGGGCTAGGCGGCTCTAGGCGGCTCTAGGCGTCGCTAGGCGGCTCTAGGCGGGTGGTGGGTCTGGTTCTGTTCTTTTGTTCTTTAAGCCCAGTATCAAGCATACGAGCATATCTAAAGGAGCCTATTTCTCCCAGGTTTCACATTCTTTTCATTTTGTTGGATTGTCTTCTTATGACTAAACATAATTGATCTGCTTTATTTTTTTACTTATGAATTTATTATGTATACATTGAATTACAAGCCTTGATAATTAAGTTTTGGTTATTAATGAATCTGGAAATTCTGATATGCTTTAATGCAACTCTAGTAAAAGGAATATATAGTATACAACCAGAAAAACGTACAAGGAAAAGTCTTAGACTGTTAGGGCTGTGCATCTAAAATAATTGATTTCAGAAAAACTATCAGGAATAGAAATAAGAACTAAAGCTGTCTAACAGGGTGTATAAATGAATTGGCTTGATTCTAAAGATTGAAGTAGCATATAGCTTTGTTTTTTTGGGTGTTGTAGCAAGAGCACTCATGCCATCAACGTTACATTTCCCTACAGATTTAACTAAAGTTTCAGTGATCATGTTTAAAGAAAGATTTTGTATTGGTTGAATTGCCAAAGCACTTCTTCGAATACTACATCTTAAATATTCAAGGCTAAATGATCAAAATGGCATTATGAAGTTTTCCTCTCAAATGAGGACTAGTATGGTTCAATTCATAATGGCACAAGATAAGACATCATGTGGTTTAGTCTTGTGATCTAGTTTTTATAAACAGGTTGTATTCTCCTCAAAAGTGAGAATATAGCATACATACAGTTGTGGGAATAAAGATGTTTTAAATGATAGCCTAAAAGAAACTTGAGCTTTAACCTTGTTAAAGAACATCAGTTTTTAAGAACTCTATTCATTTAAATCCTCTGAAGTTTGTTTCAAGAATTTCATATTGTTTTTTGTTTAAAGAACAGTGACTTATTTGGTTTAGTTTTCAAGTGGTATAAAGTACATACAGTTTGGACACATAAGTATTTCAAAAGCACTCAAGGTACATGTCAGTTCTCATAATTTTGGTTCAGTTTTCAGTTTTGAAATCTCAAGATATGATGTCTGTTTGGATATCTCTTGTGTAGAATTTCATGTAAATTTGTATTGAATTTTTGGTGGATTTATAAAGTTGATACAGATGCACATAAACTTTCCTGACAGATTCTGGACTATGAGTAAAGATTAATGAATGACTCATCTGAAGCTTTTCACATGACCTGTAGCTTTTGCACGATGAACGTATATGTGTCTTCTCATAGACTGCAAATTTTCGTGGTTATTGAATATGGATTTTAATTTTGGCAAATTTTTAAGTAACTTTAATTTTGGAAACCATTAGGAATGTTTGGCTAACTGAATTGGTTCAAGATTCTCTTCAGGGTTTCAACATTGAAACAATAGAGAATTTCATGCTCTTAAATAGGAATTAATATGGTTTGTTAATTTCTTTAAAGATTTCTTGTGAATGTAGGACATAATTTGTGGTATTACAGTTGCTAACATCACAGTTTATGCATAAAGTTTTATCCCTTTATCCCTTCATCATGCGGAGTTGGCAGAGGGGAGGAATTGTCATCGTTGTCGTTGGTATGGTGAGGTGAACATGTCGTTTGAGAGAGAGCCAAGAGAGGAGAATAAGGCGGGAAGCATGGAGAGGAATGGAATTAGAGGCATGAGATCTCTTCTTCTACGGAACTGACTTGTGCTTCCCAATTTCAATCTCAAGCTCAAATTTGCAGCAAAAATTTTTCAATTTCGGGTTTCAGACTTTTAGTCAATCACAGTGTTTGAAAAATCGGCCTAGGCGGCTAGGCGGGTTGGCTCATTTTTTGGTACCGAACTTAGAGGACGAAGCAGCCGAAACCGAGGAAAACAAATCGAAGGTTGAGTTGATAGAGAGGCGAAATGGCTGTGACTGCAAGTGCAAGCTTAGTGTTCATGTTGAATATATTGAAAGCGTATAGCCGCGCGGCTATACGTTTAGAATATTCGAATATACTAATATTTAAAGAGAGTCATAGCTATACAATTTTTTCATATCATTTAAGGGTTTAGGGCTAAAATGCCACTTTAGCCTATTGGGCTACAGTTATTTCTTCAATTATTTTATTTATACAAGCGACGTTGGGAAATGAGAATTTAAATTCTTTCCGATACATTCCATTCAAATATGTAAAATGTTGCTACGGGTGTGGATGAGGGCGAGGGTGAGGGCGAGGGTGAGGGTGAGCTAGCCATCAGAAGGGAATCTGCACGGTTCAATTCCCCAAGTCTTCTCCGCGTAGTCTTGGATTGTTCTGTCGCTGCTAAATATCCCTGATCTGGCTGTGCTAAGGATGCTCATCTGAGTCCACTTATTTGGATCCGCAAATGCCTTATCAACAGCAGCCTGTAGTCATATAGATTCAAATCCCGTGCACCATAGTAAGTTATACAACACCATACTTCCAAGTGCATATATATGCTTTGGGTTGGGACTGCCAAGTAAACAGAAATAATTACCTGAGCCTCTAAATAGCTCTCAAAATCAGAACCAAGCAAATAGAAGTCTTTACCACCGTCCACAGTATCACATAGAAATTGAAAATAGTCTTTAAAGCCAAAATAGCCATCTCGGACCATCCTACACATAATAAATATCACAGCAGAATTAGAACCTGGGGAAACAGTTCGCTCAGAACATTACACAACGGTCAAAAACGACACCAAACACATGCCCTCTAAAGAATCTGAAAATTCTAGACTGGTCACCCCAATCACTAACTGGCTAAGTGAGTAGGATTGAAGTGACTGTAATTGCGTACCTTATAACACGTGCACATTGCAGTGGTATTTTAGAAGATCCTTCCTCACGCAATTTGGGAACTTCAAGAATCTTTGCCCCAAACAAAAACTGGAGAAAGCAAATTCTAAGAGAATTATCATTGCTATACTACAAAAAAGTATATACTATATACCAATCTAAAATCTTGAAATAGTGAATACACAGATTCCATCTTGCAGAAGTTACAGCAAAAGAAAATTTCAGTTGGTCTACAATACTTGACATCACAATCAGCTAAGCTGAATACAACTACTTGTGACGCTTTCAGCTAGTGAGTTTTGATGAGAGCAACTCTGATTAAGGACAATACCACAAGAAAATACTTAAATAGGACACATTTCTTGAGAAAAAGTTGCGGCAGAAAAGCGTACAGAAATAATTAAAAAGAAAGAAAATTGACTACATACCGTAAAGAAAACTAATTCCTCATTTGCAAGAGCTGCTTTGAATTCATTCTTTTCCAGTTTCTCTTTGATGAAATGTTGTAACTGCATAAAGAAAATTGGCCTGGGCGGTCGTGATTGTACATAATGGTGCAGTCCTCAACAATATACCATATGCATTCATGGTTAGAAAACCTGCTAAATGAGATTATTTAGGGTAATACAAGCATCTGTCATGTAATTCTCAGTGTTTTACAACTAACATTTGGAGGTAGGAAGAGACAATCCGTTACATGTTTAAGTTTTGCAAAGATTTGTGGCTCAACATCTTCAAGATTGAAGTGATATAGTTACACGTGCCTTCAGAGTTCTTGAAAATTAGAAAACCAACCACCAAAATTTGGAAACTACTCTATAAAAGTAAAGAGATATGCAAATATAAACAACAGCAGACTTAATGGCAGAAAACTATAAAGATGTATCATAGGAGTGGCCTCAGTGTCCTCCTAAGAACATTGAAGAAATATTTTCCTTTTCCAACACCTGTTACAGACCAATTAGCAAAGGACTTTTGATACATACCTCATGGTGAGAGCTTTTAAATTCTGCAAAGACTCTCTTGAACTGATGAAAAGCTCGATAGAAATAGGATCTGAAGTTAGGCCCAAGCGTCTTCAGCAGAGGGTCATCAGAAAGGTTGTTTATGAACCGCAAAACATCAGATTTGTTGAGTTAATGTGAGATTATATTTTGTAAAAAGCAAAATAGGTCAATTGTCGAAAACAATGATGCTGTCAGTGCTGACGGGATTTAAATTCCCGCGACAGTTCACAGATGGTCAGAATATTATATTGACTATATATCAACCTATCTGAAGTTCTGAACTACTACTACGAGTGTGGGATATCCAATATTACCTTCAAGAATGTGCATCTTGTGAATTGTCGTTGAACCCTTCAAGAACGAGCTCTAGGAGGGCGCTAGGCGGCTAGGCGGTCTCTAGGCGGTCGTTAGGCGGCTGGGCGGTCTCTAGGCGGTCGTTAGGGGGCTAGGCGGTCGCTAGGCGGCTAGGCTGTCGCTAGGGGCCAGGCAGGCGGCTAGGCGGGTTTGGTCTTTTTCCGGTGCCGAACCCGGAGGACGAAGCAGTGACTGAGAGAGCAAGTTCCGTCCTCTGCGAGTGCAAGCTTCGTGTTCGTCTTGAATATATTTGAAGAGTAGAGCCGGGCGGCTATACTTTTAAAATATTCGAATCCATTTAGAAAGTATAAATTTTAAAATACATTTAAAGAGTATAGCCACGCTGCTGTACGCTTTAAATATACAATTTTGTCATATTATTTTAGGGTTAAGGGCTAAAATACCCACACCAAAAAAAAAAAAAAAAAAAAAAAAAAACATGAGAAGAAAGCTCCAACTGCACATCATATCTCATTGAAAAATCAACAAATTATTGTCCAACAACTTCTTATATTACCGTGACAAGAAGATGAACTAGGTATGCACAATGATAGAGGATGGTGATAGCTCCTTTTAGAAGGTATATGGTAGTTCTTTGTTAATAAGTTATAAAAATATTGAATGCAAAGTTTTTGCACATATAAAATCAGATTCACCTCGATACAGTCATATTGATGGATAATGCCGAGTATATTAAGCAGCCGCCTTTTGTACTCGTGTATTCGCTTTGTGTGCACATCAAACATTGTATCTAAACTAACCTGCAGTTGAAAGTGACAAATTTCAGTGTAATCTATTAGACATATAGCTTCAAGACAAAAGAGAAAAGATGAACAGGATAGAAGTTCTAAGAACTTGTGACCAAAACTTCACACCACTCATTGCTTCAATGTACTCAGCGAGCCTCATTTTGTTAACCTTCTTAACCTACAACATGAACATATATACAACAGATTTAAATAATAATAATACAAAAGAAGAGCCAAAAGCTTAATATATTTTTGGTTCCTAAGCAGATATCAAGCCTAGTGAGTACCATCATCCATTATTGTTGAAGGTTAGGATCTGCTGCAGAACATTCGCAAGCATATGCGATATTACACAAAATGTAACGAAGGAAGTTAGAACAACCATTTTCCAAATTAAGCAAACATCTTACAATGAAATCAAGATAGGAACTTATAACAAGCCCTCATTAGAGTAACAATGTCCAAACACACAAGATGAACACCACACCACACCACACCACACTCAACACACATAATTGCTCATTAGTGTTGTAAATATAAAAAAAAACATGAGATATCACTTAGTACAATCAAATAGTTCTTCATTCCTCGTCGCCCAAATCATTGAACGCATCGCCCAAATCATTGAGCATTTCATCCCACGTCTCATCCACATGCAAATGAAATGCGTATCCATCAACAGGAAGAACAAAATTGTCCATACCATGAAGAAATTCAGGAAATTCAGAACCCTCGCACATAAATTTACTAATATGAGATGCAAGCTTTGATATTTCATCGTCGTTCTCATCGAAACCAAAACAATCTCTGGCGTCCAACATCACCAGATCTTAAGACCATCCCGATTAACTTTTGCACCCTTCAAATTTAAGTACTTGATATTAGGCACCAACTTCACAATTGACAATGCCTCACGCCCCAGTGTGCCACGTGTCAAACAAGTACAGCCTACCGGCTATACCATCTATGTTTAAAATATTCAAAAAAAGGCGTATAGCCGCAAGGCTATACGATTTCTTTAAAAAAATAAACAAGGATCTAGTATAGACGGCCGGCTATACTATTTGTATAAATGTATATGAGGACATGCCCCAGCTTGTGCGCAACGTGTCAAACAAGTAGAGCCCACCGGCTATACCATCTTTGTTTAAATTTTTTTTAAAAAGGAGTACCACCGCACAGCTATACTATTTTTTTCAAAAAATAAAAAAGGTTCTAGTATAGCCGGCATATATATGTATATAAAGACATGTCCCAGCCTGTGCGCCACGTGTCAAACAAGTACAGCCGACCGGCTATACCATCTTTTTTTAAAAAATTCCAAAAAAAGAACTATCGCCGCACGGCTATACTATTTTTTTCAAAAAATAAAAAAGGATCTAGTCTAGTAGGAATATATATGACTATAAAGACACGCCCCAGCCTGTGCGCCAATTGTCAAACAAGTACAGCCCATCGGATATACTGTCTTTATTTTAAAACTTCAAAAAAAGAAGTATAGCCGCATGACTATACAATTTCTTTCAAAAAAATAAAAAAGGATCAAGTATAGCCGGCATATATATATGTATATAAAGACAGGCCCCAGCCTGTGTGCCACGTGTCAAACAAGTACAACCCACCGACTATACCATCTATGTTTATAAAATTCAGAAAAAATATAAAAAGGGATCTAGTATAGCCGACATATATATGTATATAAAGAGAAGCCCAGCCTGTGCTCCACGTGTCAAACAAGTACAGCCCATCGGCTATACCATCTTTGTTGAAAAAATTCAAAAACAGGAGTATAGCCGCATGGCTATCCTATTTCAAAACGCAATTTGGAAAAGCTGAGTATATACCCCCTTTTTTTATAAATATATATAATATTTTTATTCAATAATACATGAGAGTTATGTGTGTCTTGTTGAATTTTTGTAAAAAATAGGTGCATTAAACATGAGAAATACGTGCGTACGTGTATAATACATTATTAAACGTGAAGGCGCTAGAATCTTTGTACAGGTAACAATTCTGAAAAAGTAAAAAATGAAAAAGGGACAATACATACTCGTGTAATGGCCTAATAGTAATGGATAGGGCTCTTGGGCTATTGAGGAATTTAATTAGGACACCCAAACGATTTCACAAAAGACTTAGTAACTTTAAATTAATTATTTAGTGGACTTTTTCTATAAATTTTTTGTATTAAATAATAAATAAAATATCATTCCTAATTAAAGTAATTGAAAAAGGATAAGACATTACATAATTATATATATATTGATTCAAAGAAGTAGCAAAAAAACAAAAGTAAAGAAACTAATTATACGTTTTTAAAATTTTTAAAAACATATAGCCGGTTGGCTATACTATTTATTTATTAAAAAAAAGATGCGCCCAGAGAAAAAGTTCCACGTGTCAAACAAGTACAGCCGATCGGCTATACTATCATTATTTTAAAAATTCAAAAAAAGGGTATAGCCGTACGGCTATATTATATCTTTAAAAAAAAGGGTTCTAGATTTATTTATATGTATATAAAGACAAGCCCCAGCCTGTGCGCCACGTGTGGAACAAGTACAGCCCCCCGCTATACTATCTTTATTTTAAAAATTCAAAAAAAGGTGTATAGCCGAACGGCTAGACTATTTCTTTCAAAAAATAAAAAAGGATCTAGTATAGCCGGCATATATATGTATATAAAGACACGCCCCAGTTTGTGCGCCACGTGTCAAACAAGTACAGCCCACCGGCTATACCATCTCCGTTTAAAATATTCAAAAAATGGGTATAGCCGCACGGCTATACTATTTTTAATGGCAATTTGGAAACGCCGAGTATATGTACCCTTTTTTTTAAATATAAATATATGTATATAAATTATTTTTGTTCAAAAATACGGGGGAGTTATGTGTGTCTTGTTGAATTTTTGTAAAAAATAGGTGCATTAAACATGAGAAATACGTGCGTACGTGTATAATACATTATTAAACGTGAAGGCGCTAGAATCTTTGTACGGGTAACAACTCTAGAAAGGTAAAAAATGAAAAATGGACAATAGATACTCGTGTGATGGCCCAATAGTAATGGATATGGCTCTTGAGCTATTGAGAAATTTAATTAGGACACCCAAACGATTTCACAAAACACTTAGTAACTTGAAATTAATTATTTCGTGGACCTTTTCTATAAATTTTGTGTATTAAATAATAAATAAAATACCATTCCTAATTAAATAATTGAAAAAGGATAAGACATTACATAATTATATATATATTGATTCAAAGAAGTAGCAAAAAAACAAAAGTAAAGAAACTAATTATACGTTTTTAAAATTTTTAAAAACGTATAGCCGGTTGGCTATACTATTTATTTATTAAAAAAAAGATGCGCCCAGAG
>NC_024127.1:40159742-40192392 GCF_000346735.1 Prunus mume
TAAAGTCTAGGAAATGCCAATACGAATTTCGTACTAACAGTGTGTATGAGAAAAACCCAAACCCCTTCTTAACTTTGACAAAAAAGACCTACCATGCTACACTAACATATCAAAATATTAGCTCAAACAACTTCAGGAACCAATATATTTAGAAGGGGATACAAGACAGTACAAGATGGAGCAATGTCCATATTTTTCGTGCCTTGAAATTGCAATGGACGTGAAAGTGAAACGTGAATTCTAACAAACCTAGGGTTATCTCACAAATTTATAATTGATCACCATTTTGGCACAAAATTCAGGAAAACGTTCTCTTACTAAATTGTATGACAATATGAGATGTTTATATTGCTAGATTGTGCAATATAATGGAGTGACATGTCTTATAGGGTTAAGTCAGCACTTGTAGAAACTAGCTAGCAATAATGGAGAACATGCAAGATCCAGTTTCCAATTTAAACTAATTTAGCTGATGTTATGAGTGCTTTTTTGGGTTAATGCTTCACTTATAAATTTCTTTACATGGGAATATTCTCGGAATTGATGCTTTACACTAAAGCATAATAAACCCTTTTGGGTCTCCACTAAGAAAGAAACGAAAGGTGAAAATTAGAGGTATTGATCTAGAAATAGAATGCTTCCTAGTTGCATTCCAGAAACCTTTTAGACGTAATCAGTAGGATATTTTAACAACTCAAGGGCATAATCATTTGCCAGTTTTACTATCTTGTTGTGCTGCTTTATTATTATTTTTTTAAGCTGGGAGCTGCGGTTGTGCCACGAAATACCCATTAGGAAAAGGAAACTTATTTTGAGAACTTGGCTGAGTTGAGGTAATGAATTGTTAATAAGTTTGTGTTAAGTCTATCTATGATCCACTAAAGGATGTCACTTTTCTTAATTAAATTATATGAAAACTTCATGGTTTTAGAAATGTCTAGACCCAAAGATCGCACGAACACTAAACAGAAAAGTAGATACAGAAAACAAGCAAACAACACAAAATTTGTCTCCGTAAGTTTCTCTCTCACCTGGTTTATCTCTCAAACCGGTAACCCTGGAATCACACCCTAAAAGTTATGAACCTGGTATAACTAAGTGCCACCCTAAGTCACAAAGAAACTAACACATAAGTGATATATTTATAGGCTCCTTAGAACCCTAGATTCCACTAGAACAAGTTACTCAAGCTCTGTATAACGCCCCATTGGCTCTCGGAATAGCTCTGTTCATCTACTATACACTTGTAATCTCTCCAGCAATCATAAATCTAAGAACTCCCTTTATTCCTCCTGTTCTTTCTTTGTCATCACTTGAGCTACCTTAATCTTCCTCATCTTACTACGTTGACCCCTGAGATTTCATGAGAGTATTAAAAATTCTACAACGCTAGATGATACACTGCCCTTCTTAACTAGAAAATTTCTTCTCCTACTTCCTCGTGCCCTTTTCTTTGTTAGATTCTTGCTTAGTTGGCATGCGAACTTTCTCTGTTGTTTGACTAAACTATTTCCATGCTATTTGTTCTTTTCTTTTTCTTTTTTAAATTTACCTTGAAATATATATGAATTTAAAGACTCGTTTGGCACTTCTATCATAAACACTTTTGCTTATATATGTGCTTTTGTTAAAAAAAGGTGAAATTTTTGTTAACAATTCTATGACCCCTAAGTATTTTTAAATAAATTGTTCTGCCGAACGCACTTAGAAACCTTTTTAATTCGGAAAGTAAATTTTAACTATTTCAAAAGCACTCCTAACTAGGCTGTAAAATTATTAGGTGAGTTAGCAGGAATTTGTAGCTCTAAAGAGACGTAGAGAACTTAACCCCAAACGTACGAGTAATTATATTTTATTCTTCTTAATTTTACGTGGGTGTGCCCCATGTGGTATAATTTGAGATTTAGATACAGCTCCCACCAAACAAAAGAGAGACAAGAGGTAGTGTGATCTTTTTTGCAAATTATGTGGAGCCAACGTCAATACCATCCACAACTATACTTTTTACGAACCCATTATGACTTTTTAACCTCCACCTTGCAACGTGGCACAACCACAGCCAAGTTACAATGGCCAATCCGAGCAACCAGCCCCGGGCCGCACAACCACAAACTGCAGGCACCAGCTTCTCTGGCCGATGCAGATGCCGACCAATAGAGAGTTCACAACTTATTACATCAAAATTGAAATGAAATATGGACCGTACACAGTCTCTCTCTCTCTCTCTCTCAAGTCTCAAGTGTCGACAAATAATTTCCACATTTTTTCCACGGGAAAATGTGCGCTCAGAAGATTACCTGCAGATTTATCGAAACGTTAATTAGTGCTCAAGACCAAAGTGAATTGAGGTAAATTAGTGGGATGAAAGTTCATTTTATTGCATTATTATAATGTTCAGCTGGTTAACATATAGACCACTTTGTAGTTGCTTTAATCGTGGATCACAAGGTAATTACCTCCCATTCAAAAAAACCTAACCTAATGTTATCTTTTTTTTTGTTTTACACAAGCGATATTTATAAAGGGGGATTCGAACACGGAACCTCAAGGACAAGAGTCATTCCTCTTAATCACTTGATCTACGAACTCTAACCTTATGTTTTAATATAAGGGAAATTCTATTGGTACCCTCATTCAGTTTGCTTGATTTAGTTTGTTAATTAAAATAACTCAGTAAGAATAACCAAATATAAGTTTTCTCGTTACTGTTAATCTAGTGATTAAGAGTATTTAGCTCTAAACTAGATTTCCACTACAATATGACAAAAAGAATAAATTAATTAATATAATATGTACAACACATGACAAACGTGTATTTTAGAGTTTATGTTGGGAGTTAAATTTGCATTATTAACAAACACAAATGAATATACATTGTGAATTCATTGACATAAAATATAGAGATATACATTTATAGGAGATGTATCTAATTTTATCTTGATCATTGAAGACATGAAAAAAGGATAAACTATTTGGGGATGATTAGAAAAAAAAATAAAAGGAAGGGAAAAAGTAGGGTCAACAAAACAATCAAATTGTTAACTTATATGCAGTACAACGTCTAGAGAAGAACAAATTAAATTGCCAATTGCACATATATCTCACTAGTGGTGCACGTGAAAATTAATCACTTGGTGATATAGCTTTTAATTTTATGAAAAAAAAAAAATCTTGACTAGAGTTCCACTAGTCTCCATTTTAGCGTAAAAAGAAAGCTTTTGTTTTTAATATTTTCTGGAAAAAAAAAATCTTTAGATTTGGCATTTATTGTAACAAATAGTGATTATCATGTTAAATAATATAAAATCACACATCAAAAACTAGACTAACTAAATAAAATATATAATGAGTGGTTCCATTACTAATATCACCGAGACTTTTTGTGATAAAACCTCACACCTACTGGGCTTTGTAAGCAGTTACGTTGAGGACAATATCGATATTGCTACTAATAGGCCGCTAACCGATCTCTTTAAAATTGAACATATCAATTATGTGATAATTTTTGTACTTGGGTATAGAAAGAAGCATAAAGCACTTATTATCAGTAAAAGTCCTTTTTTTGCCTCACATAAAAGAAAAAAAAAATTATGGGACTGTCTCTGCCTAAAGCCCAATTTCTAAAAAGAGAAGTTGGACATTACCATGGAGCTTTATAGCTCTCGCCCCATATGACCTTCAACTGAATCAACTCTCTCACCTTTCTAAATTCTAAAGGAAAAAAGTGCAAAAGTCTTTTCTTTTTTAACTGTTCATGTATAAGCAAGAAAAAAAATGTATAACATTACATATGTTATTTATTGAAGTACGTCTGTCTTTAAGTTGTTACCTAAATGTTTTGTCTCAAAAGCAAAATCTTTCAGTTTTTTACTACACGCCTTCTCTTTCTCTCTCCCATCTCTCTATATATAAACCTCTCCCATGTCTCTCTAATACCTCTTAAGCTCTCCTCTCCTCCTCCTCCTCCTCCTTTCCCTTCACATCACGTATCAAAAATGGTGAAGTTCTCAAAGGAGCTTGAGGCTCAACTTATCCCAGAATGGAAAGATGCCTTTGTCAACTACTGGCAACTCAAGAAACAAGTTAAGAAGATCAAGCTTGCAAGAGTCCACAACAAACAACCACCCAACGCAGCCCGAGATTTCGGTGTCTCCGTTTTTGATCCGGTTCGCCTTGTCACCAAGAAAATCAGTGACAAGTTGTTCAATTTCGATAAGAAAACTGAGATAATTCAGGTAACCAATTAATGCACACATATAGAACATGTTATTAGTTATATCTAATCTTTTGAGGTTTAAAGGTGGTTGATAGAAATGGGTTTTGCTCACTTTGGATTTTCAGGCGAGTTTCCGGCCACCATAAACAAAGTTCACAAATCTAAGGAACCGAAACTTTGTTAGCTTATCTTTTATTCTGTCTTTTTTTTTTCCCCAACAAAAATAAAGTTGGTGGGTTTTGAGTTTTGTCTTTTTAGTGGGTTGTGTTCAGACCTGTAAAGTACTCAAATAAATCACGTCATTTTCAGGCTAAAAGTTTTGGGTTGGGTTTCCGATACTCTGATGATACCGAAACTGATTCTCCGATTTATCTGCTTAAAATCTCGCTCATTCCTCGTCCCTCTCTCTCAGAAGTTATGTCCTTTTAGTCCTATGTAACTTCCACTTTAGTGACAGAAGCACCAAAGCTTTATTTTATTGCGGGTGCCTTGAATGTTTTTGAGTGTGTGATTAGTGTGCATGGCACAATGAACATGACTATGCACTTATTCTACCTAGCCTTCTCTAAAGAACCTTTTACAAAATCACCGTAAAAAAAATTAAAATTATAGTTATCAATCTACAATATCTGATACATTATCGATATTACGAAATATCAACAAAATCCCTTCTTTATCAAGAAGCATAAAAACCGGCTCCTTTCTAAGATGGACAGTTGCTACTGGTCTATGGGGATGACTTGTAGTGGTTTCTCTAACCTTCTCCTCATCAATATCTCCTCTTTTGGTTTTCCATCAGTTGGGGTTTTATTTTCTCCTTTTTCTTTTTGTTTTTACACAAAGAAAAGACCAGGATAAATGTCAACAAAGTGGCCGGAAATGTCGGAATGTTTCAGAGTCCAGCAAGTATGGTGCCCCTTTTTTGGTCTTGTTACATAAGTTTTGCGGGTTTCGATTTTTCTCACGAAAGCAAAATCTGAAACGGTTGTAGCTAGAGATATACTCATATCACGAAACCGTCGTGACTAAAGAAAATCCAAAACCAACATGAAAAAGACACTAGCAAACAAAGACAGACATCAATCTAATAAATATGGATCATTTTTTTCTGTTGCACAGGTGAACAGTAAAATAATGGAGGACGGTGAAGAGGAGGAAATTTTTGAGACCGAGCTCGCTCAGTTGTTTTCTGCCGAGGATGAGGTAATTAATATTTAAAAAAACTATTGTTACAAATTTTACAACCAAAACTAATTGTCAATTAATTTTGAGTTGTACGTAATTACTATAACGTGACTATAATTAATTAATTTATATATATATTAAAACCTTTAATCAGAGATATTGATACTTATGTATCCATGTAGGTGAGGGTGTTCTTTGAGGGGCTAGATGAGGAACTTAACAAAGTGAACCAATTTTACAAGACCAAAGAGACTGAGTTTATTGAGAGAGGAGAGATTCTGAACAAACAGCTACAGATTTTGCTAGACCTCAAGCAAATTCTCAATGATCGGCGATGGAAGAATTCTGGGTCGAGGCACAACGTGCCGAGTGTTCCCAGCTCATGGTCTTCTTCTCCCCGGAATTCTGACTGTAGTAGTGGTAAGCCCTCTCTTCTTTTGAAATAGTAGGGCATGTGCTTATGTTTTTGGTGCCGATATTACACTTAGTATTAGAACGACGTAGTTTTGCATTTAAGCACAAAAAAACCATTAGGAGGAGACACACCCTTTACATGTACATGATGAGGTCAGTGGAAACACATGGAAACTTGGAGACTATTTAGACCAATTAATGTTGGTTTTGGATTAGGACAAGGCCATGGACCACGTACGTAATTTCAAGAAATGGAGAAACATGGGTCATGTCACAATTTCAATAAAACCAGGAATAAATTCCACCTCCTCTCTTCAGGATGATATGGCTTCTTTAGGCTAGGCCTAGGTGGTGCATAAATAATCAATATATTTTTGTTTCATTAATTTTTTCTTAAATGCTTCAAACTAAAATATGATAAGTAGCTCATCGTAAAAAAGTACCATAACAGTTACTAATTTACAATATCTGATACATTCTCGATAAAATATCGAGTAAATCCTGATTGCAAGTACATGCTTTCATTTCTCAATAATCCTCTTTCACATACATCTCCATTTGCAAGTGTTAATTAGTCAAAGTTGTAGGTTTAAGGGATATATATAGATGAGCAAAGAAAGCATTTTGGTATGCAAAACGTATGGGAATTTTCGTTTCCTTTATGACACAACTTTGGCTCTCAAGTCGCAAGTCTTATCGTTAGTGCACCTATCTATCACAGCTGGAGAAAGAAAGATTTCGGACGAATCCAAATCCTTAACGCTATTGTTCATGAACGGTTCTCCTTTTTGGAGAAAGCGATAGAGGAAATCTGTTAAAACCTTGCCCTTTCTCTTTATGTCACAAATATTTCCCACTATATATAAATTTGCTAAAAAAATATATAATTAGCTCTCAATAATTGAAAACTATTAAAATGAACAAAAAAAATATGATGTTAGATTAGTCACTAAATGATACGATAGCGACAAGAAAATGAGGTAGAACCAAAAAAATGTCTTGGTATTTGTTTTTTTAACTCTCTGACATAGTGCGGGGTCTTAAATGAGTTACACAAATGTTATACGTCTTATATAATGCGAGAAGTAGAAAAAATAGTCGAGAAAAGAGTTGGATTCGAAAGCATTTTCTAACTAGAAAATTTGTTTGCTAGCATTTAATTACTAATTATAGACCTTGATGCAGAGTGCTTGGAGGAATCCAATACGACCCCTACAGAAATAACACAAAGAGGTGAAGCAATTGCTGCACTAGAAAAAAATGGTGTTAACTTCATTCACGGGGCAACTAGGGGTAAGACCAAGAAAGGCAAACCGAAAGTGGCCATGAGGATTGATATTCCAAACACAACACCAACACGAACCATCACAGCTGTTACATCAATGCTTTGGGAAGATTTAGTGAACAATCCCAAAAAGGAAGGCCCTGGAGAATTCATCAACAGAAAGAAGATACAGTGTGCTGAAAAAATGATTAGAGGGGCTTTTGTGGAGCTCTACAGAGGCCTTGGTCTACTTAGAACTTACAGGTTCTTTCTCTTTCTTTATTTATATATATATATATATATTTTTTGGTTATTTTTATAAAATTATTATGATTTATACAAGGGATAAGAAAATAAATTAAAAATAGTAAGGTTGAATTACAATTACTATTTTAGCCACAGTTGAAAGCAATCAAACCAATAGGTGCTATTTGGAATTAATTTTTGCTGGCTAGTTCTTTGAAGCAATAAGACCAATTGACAAAACATGGGTCTCATCTCGGTTTAGATATTAAGATGATCAGTAAATGTGGCTTAAATAGTTTGTCAGAAATGGACGGGATTCTCGTTAGTTTGGACAGCATTTTGTACTTTCTTTCTAGAGTATGAAATGTTTAAGCACATAGGTAACATCTTTTCAGAAATCCCTCACTTCATCAAATGTTTTGAGTAAATATCCTCAAGTAGGAAGGAAGAGAAACGTTTACGAAAGTAGTATAAGAAATGTATTCTTTCACTGAACTGCTGATGTGGGCGTTGGGTGAAATTTGTCAAAATGGTGATAGTTGCAGTACTCTTTCTAGAACTAGAACAGTTCTTAAAAATGAACTCTACTTATATGTAGTTCCTACATTGGATCTACGCGTCATTTACCTTTAGCTTGCAAGAATTTTTTTAACTCGATTAACGTTCTAACCGAAAATTGCTACTAATTTTGGCAGCTCACTGAACATGGTGGCTTTCACGAAGATCCTGAAGAAGTTCGACAAGGTGAGATATACATAAATGGTGCCATTTTTTCAGCCTTCATGACACAAGATAGAATATACAAGATATTTTGGGTTCCCATTTATATCAATCTTGTTGTTTCTTATATGCATTTACCACACTAACTTCTGGTGCAAGTAAACTGAAGCAAACAACTTTTTTTTCTTCTTTTCCTTTGTGTAGGTATCAAACCAGCAGGCGTCAGCAAGCTATCTGAAAGCAGTGAAGAGATCACATTTTATCAGTTCTGATAAGGTAACTAATCAGATGCCCTGCAACCCTAGCTCATTGTCCTGAATATGATATATTTCTAAATACTTTTTTTTTTGTTGGGAAGAATGGGTTTAATGGTTTTCTGATGGGGATTCTGTGTGTTATTATATTTGGTTTGGAAAGGTCGTTAAACTAATGGATGAAGTGGAGTCCATTTTCACAAAGCACTTTACCAGTGATGACAAGAAAAAGGCAATGAAGTTTTTGAGGCCCCAACAAAACAAAGATTCTCATATGCTCACCTTTTTTGTTGGTAATCTCTCTCTCTCCTGCCTTAACAGTATAATCAAATTGGCCACAAAAGCTAAACAGTATAATCACTGAAAATGTCTGATGTCTTCCCTATTAATGACAGCAACATCACTTGTGTAATGCAATATCATGTACGTATGGTTTAGTCTTTGGGCCAACATGAACCGCATTATAATTCTCCATGTAAAATGCACTACGAAGCTCTGCTTCCCACTAATCCAGAAAGTGGGATTGCTCAATACTTAATTGAATGAATCATCACCACACATTTTCCTGGGGCCCGCCAAGCAGGGGCCCAATTTTTGTATGAGTTTTCTTTTTTATTGTTTTTAGTTTTTTGTGGTGACTTTTTAATAAAGTCGTTTTCCTCTGTCTTATTTCTAGAAAATAAAGAAGTTTTTTTCTTTCTGTTGCTGCAGGTTTGTTTACAGGTTGTTTTGTATCATTGTTTAGTGTGTACGCAATCTTAGCGCACTTGTCTGGTATTTTCTCCCCTACCACAGAAAGAGATTACTTGGAAACTGTCTACCCTGTTTTCAGGTGCCCTCTTCATCTCATTAGCCTTTTCTGTTTTCACATATACTGCTATTAAAATAATAAAAACAAATAGAAACTATATCATGATAATGAGAAAGTTTCTATCATGAACTCCTCAAATAAAATTATTTGGACTATAATTGTGAACTGTATTGTGGATAATACAGGCGGGACTCACTTGTATAGATCGAGCGGTACGTAGCTCTACTAGTAGTGTGGAATATGATCTTTCTGTCACTTGAATGCATTGATATAAGCTAATATATCCCTAACATCTCATTAGCTGTTAGATAATGAAGTATTTAAGCTTAATTAAGTGGAATTTGTTAACTTGTTGGTCCAATCCGTAACAACTTAACCTTTTCGGGGACAGTAATTGGCTAATAAACTATCATAGCTCTGGTTTTAGGAGGTCCTGAGTTCGAAATCTCTTTGTCTGCATTTCTCTGCAATCTTAAAATGAGGGGAACTTAACTTTATCAGTGTGCTAATTGTGCGGGTGTGAATTTTGTGCAGTGTTTTTGCTTTGCTCAGCCTGCACTTGTTTATGTATGGTTGCAACCTATTCATGTGGAAGAATACAAGAATCAATTACAACTTCATATTTGAATTTCAACCAAGCACGGCCCTAAAATATCGCGATGCCTTCCTCATATGTACAACCTTCATGACTGCTGTGGTTGGTGCAATGGTTGTGCACTTGATATTAAGGGCCAATGGCTTCTCAAGCCAAGTTGATGCCATTCCTGGAATTTTCCTTCTGGTTAGTTCTGTTACTTTCATCAAGGTCTTGTTCAAGTCAAGGTAGCTAGGACTTGAGCAACTTATGTGGAACATAATAATCATAACTCAGGCTTCAAAGAAAGTAACTGAGAAAATTGAGACACATAGCATGAAGCATTGTACTAATCATCAAATGAATTTTGCAGTTCTCCATTGCCCTGCTCATATGCCCGTTCGACATCTTCTATCGACCAACTCGTTACTGCTTCATTAGAGTAATTCGCAACATAGTCTGCTCCCCACTTTACAAGGTACATTTACTTCTTTGCTCATTGTCTCATCAATTACTCGGCTTATTTTAAGCAAATGTTTTGAAATTAGCATTAAGAAGCTTTGCTTTTTTATCTGAAACCTGTGCAGGTTTTGATGGTAGACTTTTTTATGGCTGATCAACTAACTAGCCAGGTAATTACATTATGATCCACTGATAAAAGAAAATTTCTAATGCCACCATAAACCAATTCACAAAAGAAAATTTCATTAATCAAGCACCTTTTATCTCCCTGCTTGTAGATCCCATTGCTGAGACACATGGAATCCACAGCCTGTTACTTTCTTGCTGGAAGTTTCAGAACACACCAATACGAAACCTGCCGAACTGGAAGGCTGTTTAGAGAGCTGCTTTATGTTATCTCATTCTTGCCATACTACTGGCGTGCCATGCAAGTATGACCACAAAAACCTTATGCAGATTCTCCCATTATTTTATTGTGTTATTATTTTCATTCTTACGCCAAATTTATCAGCATCGATATCAGTTTTCCCCTGGAAATTAGTTTGAAATAAATCCGTTTTAGGATAACAAACCGCATTTGACTTAAAATTATGATTGGAAATATGAATGTGTATTCATTTTTTACTTGAACCAATATAATGGACATTTGAACACTTCTGTAACGTTATAATTATTCAGTCCAACTAACATGTGGCCTTTGAATGCAACGAACTACCAGTGTGCAAGACGATGGTTTGACGAATGTGACGTTAACCATTTGGCTAACATGGGAAAGTATGTCTCGGCCATGGTGGCAGCCGGAGCCAGGATTACATATTCTAATAACCCCGACAACCACCTATGGTTTTATATGGTAGTGATCACATCTGTGGTGGCTACAGTGTACCAGTTGTACTGGGATTTTGTCATGGACTGGGGGCTTTTCAACCCAAAATCCAAGAACCTATGGCTAAGAGATGATCTCATTCTGAAAAACAAAAGCATCTATTATGCTTCCATTGTAAGTTTTTCTTTAAATTTCTGTGATCTATTACTTCATTGTCTCCTTAATTAAAACAGATGCAGACAAATTTCTCAAACCAAATGTTAAAATTTGATCCAGATCTTGAATGCGGTTTTAAGAGTTGCTTGGGTGGAAACAGTGATGGGGTTCCAGAGAATTCCGGACGTTGAATCACGATTGCTAGACTTTCTCTTGGCTTCATTAGAGGTTATCCGGCGAGGGCATTGGAACTTTTACAGGTACTATATGTCTCACAAGTTTGATAATCAATTCAAATAGTTATCCTCTGTTACCAGAGAAATGTTTTTCAAAACCTGAGCCACATATTCTTCAGTGCAAGCACTAGAAATAAAAACCCAAGCTTCTCAACATGCCATGTTTTGTATTAAACAGGTTAGAGAATGAGCATCTGAATAATGTTGGGAAGTACAGGGCAGTGAAGGCAGTTCCTCTACCATTCCGTGAGACAGATTCTGATGGCTGAGAAAATTTAGTCTTTATATGTACAGAAACCCCGAAATGCTGATATGGGACAATTTAAGCCAAGGCAGAAGGAATCCACATTTTCTTATATCAATGTGTGAGATCCTGCCATCCATTCATCTCATATCCAATTCGGAACATGAATTGTAAGGCGCTCAGTGTAATGAAGAAAAGCGCTTCTCAAATGGAATTACGTTTCTTTGTCGTACGTTTGGCATTTTAAATTGGATTTGCTAATGTAGGTGTATCATATATTTCTGGAAAGACAGATCCTTCTTCGATTGGCTATCAAAATGTTGGCATTTAAAAAGATATATAGCCATCAATATGAACCCTGCTACATGAAATAAAAATTGGAATGACTGATCTGATTCCAACACATTGTCTTAATTGGATGAGAATAAGCAGAACATGATTCTTTGTTATCTGACGACTGTCACAGAAAGAATAGCATGATTAGGGGCTTATCATTTCTTTATGGAAATTGGTCAAATATGATTCTTCAAAGCAAAGTTTCATCTTGGAAGTTCTGCATTAGAAATGTTACTGTGAGAATGAGGCTTTGTGGTCAAAGTTTCCTAATCTGTGATCCTAGTGGCAGATTAAGTAATGTTACATATGCAATGGCAGGAAAGGAAGCTCTATAAGCACACCAGCTCTCTCCCTACATAAATGGTGAGTCTTACAGAACTTGAATGAAGTTCAAGCCATAGAGCCTCTTACATTGTAGTTTTTCCTTGGTATTTTAACATGCAAAGAATGTGCATAACATGCATAGTATACGTAATACATTGTGCTACAATGCTTGAACTGGTTCCCATAAGGTAGTAGTATAGGATATAATTTGAATCTTACCAAGCTCTGCATGCATTGGAAAAGAAAGCTTCCATCTTTAAATAAGTATACATCCAAATAAATATTGGAGCACTTATATGCACCTGCTAAAACATTATAATACATGATAATTTAGAAGTTTGCTATCAATCAGTGTCTTGTGTATGTGTCTCTGCAAACCTTCAGAACAAGGCATCAATCAACTTTACTAGACTGTTTCTTTTTTAAAGAGCCTGCTATTCTCTTTGAGAGACAGTAAGCAGTTGATTGGATGGTGATCATGGGATTGACACCAACAGCACTAGGCAGAACACTAGCATCACAGACGAAAAGGCCTTCTGCTTCCCAACTCTCCCCATTCTCATCAACTGCTCCTTCTTTTTCATTGATTCCCATTCTACAGCTCCCCATCTGATGAGCTGAGGAATAGGTTGTCCAATTCTCTACCAGTGACTGTGGCCCTTTCTCTGCAGAGACCATGTCTAGAAATTCCTCTAGTTTCTCCTTTTCAATCCCTTTACATTTGATTCTCAGCCCGTCACTCCGATGAGTGCCAACTTCAACTGCTCCTGCTGCTATCAGGATTCTAAGCGCCTGCCTCAAACCAGCCTCCAAGTTCTCTTTGTCTGATGCCTCAAACTCATAGCTTACTCTTCCTCCTTTCATAACTATCCCCGAACCTCTATCCCTGATAATTGAAATCAAATGGCAAGTTCTTCCATACTTCAGCATTCTTTTCTTTATGTCTTCCCCAGACTCCCAAGGGCACAAAGAAGAAAATGCTCCAGGCCCTAATGCAGGCGTTTCGATGATTGCTCTTAACTTGGAGTCAGCTGAGGCCACCTTATGCACCGATGTAATTATTCCACCCTCATAGATTTTACCCTTGAACTCTGAATTTGATTCAGGAAAGTATCCCCAGGCCATTAAAACAGGGTGGAGATGAAGATTTCGACCGATGTTCTTGTTCTTGAGTCCACTAGAGATCATTAAAAGGGGTGTCAAAAGAGCTCCACATGCTGAGATTGTCACTTTGGCCTCAATTTGCAACTTTTTACTTATATTGTTGCTTAAACTTTTTGCCATTACTCCGGAGCATTTCTTTTTCCTTAAACTTCCACTTTTGATGTTCTCCAATACAAATTTCTCAGCTCTGCATCCAGTTAAGATCACTGCACCATGATCCACAGCATCTAGCAGCCATGTAGAATCCGTCCCCTTTTTCTCTCCTTTTCTGCAGCCATAACCACAAGATCCACAATAATGCTTCTCCGATGAATTTCGAGGCACAAAATCAACTCCAAGGCCCAGATTTTCACACCCTTTCCGAAGCACTTGATTTTGGAATCCCTCCTCTACACAATTGTCTGTAACACCAATTCTCTCACACACAGTATCCATTGCAGAAACATATTCAGGTTCTCCAAAGAATCTGATATCATGATCCTTAGCCCATTCCTCAAGCACATTATCTGGTGTTCTGATGCAGGCTGACCAGTTAACAGCAGAGCCACCACCAACCGTTGATCCGGCCTGGATCACCAATTTCCCATCAATAGTTGCAAAAATACCTCCCAACTCATACATTTGATCCTGGGAAGGACCTTCCAAAGAAGAATAATCTGAATGAGTGAAATAGTTTCCTTTTTCAAGAACAATGACTTTCTGGCCAGAACTTGCAAGAACAGCAGCTGCAACACCTCCTCCACAACCAGAGCCAACAACTACAACATCACATTTGATCTTGTAAAGGTTCTCTTGGGGGTCATGTCTGACTGTGAGGCCTTTTTCAGCAAGGGAGTGCAGGAGGGTAGTGTCAGTTTCATAAATGGTTTCTATCATTCCCTTCTGAAGAGGTCTCTCTTTTGGGGCTGTTGGGATGTTCTGATCATCAATGTCTACATGATATCCAATGGCTTGCCATATTGGGTTTTCAGCATTTTTATCAACCTGAGAAAAGAACAAAGATAGAAAAATTAAAATGCTCTTCGACTGCTTGGAATCTACTCTTTAGTTAATTACTGGTAAATCATGGTTATCTTTCCCATGTATTTTGACATCAATGTGAAATTATTCGACGTAACTGTCACACACCACCACATGTTGTTACATTATTCGACGTGACTGTCACAGAAAGAAATTTAATTAAACACTATATGCTTGCTTGAGCCTTGAGAACACACAATTAATATCCCCTGATTTAAAAGGCATGACATATATACTAGCATTATGAGGGAGAGTGGTTGGTGTAGGTGATACATCACGTGACATCACGTGAGACACTCTCAAAGCTTAATTGATTATAAATTTGTCCAGTGTACAAAAAAAGTCCTACTTAAATGTCTAAAAATATAGCTGATGCGCAACCACCTGATTAGCTCAACGGCACGGCATCGGTGGTGATGATGATGATGTTTCAACCACTGCTTGATTTCAATATTTTATTTTATCATGTCTCATTTGATTATGATTTGATACAGCTTTTGCCAATTCAATATTTCTTAATTTATTGGAATCAATACCATATTATTATTTTAGAGCATGCTCTTTGTCAACCAAAAGATTATGCCCTCTTTTTTTGGAACTAGGGGGAAAACCTCGAGTGAATGGACAAATATTTTTAATTACTTAAACTACAAATCCCTTTTACGCAATAATATTTGGCAACTCAAACCCTAATGTTTCATTATATAAGAATGCTGAATTGAATTTTTTTATGAAAAACTCGTATATATGTTGACTGCCCAATAACTCAAAAACAATAAAGTTATATGATTAAAAAAAATTAAAAAAAGAATAAGTAAGCTAAATATCAAAAGTTCAAAATTATTTATTATGAAAACTGTTGAGAGAGAGAGGAAATATTACCCGAGAGAAGAAAATGTAGAGGCAAAGGAACTTGATGTAAACAAATGCAAGCCTAATGGGGGTCAAAAACCTGTGCTTGAACCACTTCTGCAGCAGCCTCTCTCTTTTCGCCAACGGCAAACTTGAAAAGTTGAGAATGAAGGGCCATCTCTCGCCAAAACAAAGCGAGCCACAAAGCAGTAGGGTCCCCAACCGAGTAGACAGGACCCATAAAACCACTCGAACCAACACCACAGCTTCTATAAAGGCCCTCTTCACCAGTAGTTCTGCAACCTGCAGTCCATGAGCGTCCCCAAATGATATAAAATTATTTGAAGGTAACAGACAATTTTATGTATATGTTTTTTCATAACTTATAGGTAACACCAGCGTCCACAAAGCATAGTATATATATGTTTTTTCATATTTTCAACAATGTGTAATAGTATTTTATATACCTTTTTTTTTATAGGTAACATACCATTTTATTTTATCTATTTTTGTATCGGGGATACGAACACAAGACCTCATATGCATGAATAAATACTTTTAACTACTTGAGCTTTAAGCCCACTTGCATAAGTGGTGACATCTTAGTTACATCATAACACATAAAAATTGCTACCACTAGAGAGAGAGAGAGAGAGAGAGATGAACCTCATCAGGGATTGGAGTTTGAGCCCCAGAAGCCTTGTGGAAGGACTGAACAGCCTTATTTGTCCGTTGTTCCTCCTTCCCTTCAAAACAAAAATCATTTAATGGCAAAGCAGGCAATAGAGCCTCACAAACACTTGCCAAAGACTGCATCTCAGCTGAAGAGAATCCATGACTGTATTTTCCTGATCTTCTCCCTCCACTCAACAAAGGATGACACTCCTTTCTCATCTCTCTCTCTCTCTCTCTCTCTCTCTTCTCTCTCTCTCTCTCTGAAAACTAAGTATGTTGTGTTATACACAGTGGAGCATTTCAAGAGAGAAAAAAAAGGGAAAAGACACCCCACCAAAGTTATTATGATATTTTGATAAAAACTATTACTCATTATATATATATATATGTGTGTGTGTGTGTGTGTGGGCAGATGCATATAGGCCCTTTTGCTTGGTTAGTTACAGGCTTATCATAAAGTCATCATTGCAGCATGCATACGTGCCACTTTTGTAAACCAGAATTGGATTGCCCCACCAACAAAGGCTTTAAAATTCCCTAACCATAGTTACAATAGAACCAATTTGATATGAATTTCTAGACTATAGCAACAGTTTTGTCTAAAGTTTTTTTTTTTTTTTTTTTGGAGGGGGTAGACTTTTTTCTTTGAGAATGAGAGAAACTTATTGTTTAAGAAATATTGCGAAGCTATATATTTGATTAGATTAATGTTCTTGGTAGTCCAAAAAATTGATCATGCACTTCTCTTTATATTTTTATAAAACTGGAAAAAAAAAATACATGACAACTTTTTTGACGTGCCAAACCGTTCCTAAAATACTCTTTATTATATTTACAAGTAAAATATTAGTAATTTGCATTAAATACATAAATTTATGTGTTAGTAGAATACACATAACATAAAGTGAATGAAAAAGGTAAGAAAAGAAAGATGAGAAGAAATAGCTAGCATTCCTATCATATGTGAAAAATCTTGGCTAACCAAAAGCACCTAAAACAAAATTTTAAATGTCACAAATTTTTAATATAAAAAAAATGTGTTGAAAGAGGTGAGGATTCTAAATTTATCTATTTGAATTTGAGCATCACCTCTCACAATTATTAATGCCATAATTTTTTATCGTATAGTCTTTTTTAATATTTTTTTTACTATAACATACAAAGGAGTGTAAATAAACAAAAGATGAGCGAGAACACAAAATTTTCAACAAAATAAGTGTAAGTAAACAAAAGATAAGTCAGAAAATCAGTTCCTTATATTTATTTTATTTTTTTTAAATAGCCGTCTTTTATTCCTTAATATGTTTACATCTACACGTGGCAAGAGAATAACCAACCATTAGTAGTAGTTAAGTATCATTTTCTTGAAGTTGATGTTATAGCCAATCGGTGGGCACAAGAGGACACCACCAGTCCACAATCATACGGTTATATGTCCAATTTGCGAAAGCTGTCGTCTAAAATAGACTGATCCTGTCATTTAACCAAAATTGTTGAAGCCATTTTTGTAGCTTAAATTGGATACACACACGGCCAAACATTGCAAAATAAGAGAGTGGATGTTAAAAAATTTAAGTAGCAGACAATATAGGTAAACTTCCGTACATATGAAGCTTCCGCGCTACACGAGAGTCACAAAAACACCAAGCTTCTACGCACGGCACCAAACAAAAGTACAGAATATGGTCCGTCAAGAAAGAGCTTTCAAATGTAAACAAATATGTAACTTGATAGTCAGGAAGCGTCAAGGTTGACCATCTGTTGACGGTTTTAGCCATTTCGCAACGGGTTTTACCCGTTAAAAAACCCTTTTGTTTGATGGATCAAAAGCTTCAAGAATTCAGATAAACGGAATTAGGATTGTATGTGTAGAGGCGCCGAATATAACAAGAGTTTTTGAAAAGAAAATTAAATCTTACAACAGTAGATAATATACTGGAAAAAACAAACATTGGTATTGATTATGGACGATTAATAGAATGAAAAAAAAAACAGTAAATAATATAACCTTTATACTTTATATTAATATAAATTTGTATATTTGACTTAAAAGTCTAATTGAATTTCCTAATCATTTGTCTCAAATCAATGGTTAAACTAGTAATGTAAAGCTTGTACTTTTTCATTGCGGGACAAATATTTTCAACACATCCCGCCACTTGCATATACTTCCAGACTCCAGTTGCTCTATAGGACAAATACTTGACTGTCACCTTGAATAAAGGTTTCACGCTCTCCAAATCCTTCCCTAGGAATATGACTTCCATTAACCCAACCAATATGAAGTCTTTTTTTTTTTTTTTTCTAGGTCAAGCAACCAATATTAAAGGTTTGTTTGGTATTTAATTTGAATTCAATTTTTTAAACTCAAAAACAAAATTTGAGTCTAAAACAAAGAAAACCTGTTTGGTAGCCCTATTTTTAAAAACTCAAACTCAAGAACAACTAAAAAAACAACCCAATTATTAAACACAAAAAATATATATTTTTCAGTTTTTTTATAACAGCCCACAAGTTCTCAAAATTTTAAGATTTGAAAATAGTTTTTAAGTTGCATACCAAACAAGATTTTGAATCTTAAAAATAGATTTAAGAACTCATTGTTTTAAAGAAAAACCAAAGTTTTTAAGTTCTCTATTTGAAAAGGATATTTAATGCCCCCTAAGCTTCTTTTGTTTAATTTTGAAATGAATCAAATCTAATGTTTGTAATTTGTTTAATTTCAACATTGATGGACTAAACGATCGAGAAACATAATTTGTTGATATTTTTTTGAAAAAAACATATTAATATAGCATAAAAATTCTAGATTTTTAAGTTTTTATATTGACTTTAGCGTTTCTTTTTTTAAGGAATGGATGTAATTTGAACTCTAAATGTCAAACTTCATGTCGTAGTGTTCTTTTCTAAAATTTATTTATGTCTATTTAGAACATACTTAATGATATTTTTTTATCAGATTGAATTCTATGCGATTATCTTTGCGATTTTCATATTTTCATAAAAACCTATCATAATTGGATTGGATTGGATTGGATCCTGACATCCAAACACATTGGATCATATTGTAAAATCTCAAATCCAATATAAAAAAAAATGGGATTGGATTGGATTGGATTTATAAAAATTAATTGGTTTCGAACCGATGTACACCCCTAATTAAGTGTCACCAAAGTCAAAGATTATTATTGTATCATAAAAGAAAATACATGGCTCTTTCTTCTTTGCATATAAATTATAGCCTAACATATGTGCATAATTTTTTTTCTATTTTATTTATAATTTTAATACATTATCTTCATGTAAGTGTCAAAACGTGATTTCTTTATAAGAAGAATGACTCCTTAATGAGCCCACCCATACTTAAACATTTTAAATATTTTGATGGTGGGATTAGCCTCCTCACTTTCAACTCATCATTAGAAATGTGAATCTTCTTAATTTGAAAATCAACATGCAGAATTCTATAGTGAGGGCTTTATATATGACCCTTAGATGAGGTCATATCTCTTAATCATTTGATCAAATTGGTTAGCTATTAGATAAGTTGATTTGCCTAATCCAACTGCTAAGAGATAAGACATCACCTAAGAACAATATATAAAACCCTCACTGTAGAACGTCTCAAGCAACATGACATTTCCCATAATGACAGATGGTCCAATGTGGCCCAATCAAATGGGCCTGCTTTCACATTTCAAATCCCGCCTCCACAAGGCAAAAGTCATGAAAAACGTTCATCCTCCGACAGCCTCCATAATAACTCAGGAAATAACAATGACCCACTTACCGATGGAACGCTTGTGATCCTCAAGACTTTCTATTCTGATAATATTTTTGTATTTCTTTGGAGGTTACATGTGGGCTAGTTGCCCAAGAAATCCAAGAAAACTATTGCTATGAGTCTGGGCCCTAGCCCAGTCTCCTAGAAACTATAATGAAAGGTTGGGGGTCCTCAAATTAATGAAAAACTAAATCATAGCCCCCGCAATATTTTATTAATTTTGAGTATATTCTATTGGTTAATTTAATTAAAGTAACTACTTAGACCCTATTTAAAATACATTTAGAAGAGAAAAATATGAAAAGAAAGTTTTTGGAAATTATCAGTAGGGGCCTCACCTGGATACTGAAAATTTTGTTTCAAACCACTTTCAACCTCAGAACCAACAAGCAATGGCAAAAGATCACACTCCACGGTACACCGTACTATCCCAGATTCTTTGGCCCCAAGTTGCTCAAGGCAAGATGACAGACTCTTGAGAGAAGGCCTCACAACCTGGAGGCTTTGGGATTGTGGGAGATGTTTAATATCTTCATACATATAAGATAAAGCTAAAAAGAAGCCTGGCCAAAAATGAATTACAAAGAGGACAATTAGCCACGTTAAACTTATTCCTCTTCATCCTCTGGGTTTGGTGAGGAGCTTGCCTTGGGCTGACCAGTCAAATAAAATGTTCAATTGTTGTTGTCATAAAAAAGCTCCAAACTAAGCCTATAAAACTCCTAATATGAGAGGTAAACTTGAAAGGAAAAAACACCAAAAAGGTCTAACCAAAAAAAAGATGCATATGACACAGAAAGGAGAAGTTTACATCTAAATAGATAAGCCAATACATTATACATAACAATACACATTACAGCAGCATCTTAGCACACAAAACATATTACGGAAGCACATTTGTATATCCTCTTTCCTAGATAATCATAAATGTATGATAAGAATTTAAACGCATGTGCAAACCTATGATAAGTGCCTCCACAGTGCTGGGCGATCTCTTGATATAAGAAGAGCCCGAGAATCCAAGTAATCAAAAGAAGGTGCATACAAGTCATCTGGACCAATAACTTCTCTGGCGTTTTGAGTCCCATCGTCATTGGTCAACAAAGGCACTCCATCATCCTTCAAGGCATCAAATACAAACAGCCCTAATCCACAAACACCCATGACAAGGTTTGAGTTCCCCCAAACTTGCGTAATCGCTGTGCAATGGCTGTGAGCATTTGATTCTGGCAAGGAATAGGTGCTGAATAGCCTTTGTTTTCGCACAGAGAACTGTTGCACCTGTGAAGAGGACTGTTTTTTCCATCCTGACCTTGCACTACTGCAGCCAAGGAAGATAGAATCTCCGCGAGAGGAAACTGACTGCACATTTACACCAAGTTTTGGTATCTTAAGACCGACGCCAGACGGATGGCGAAAGTCTAGAATGTTAATAGAATCTTGGGTACAGAACACTCCATCATTTCCTTCTGCTTCCGAGGAACTTACTCTGCAATCCAAATAACCACTGAAAATGTTAATAGAGGTTCTTTGCAAATGTTGCAAAGATGGAAAAGCAGATTTCTACATCGCTTGTATATTCTCATGCTAACACTAATTTCCCACCTCATACAGTATCAACTATAAGCAAGATAAGAAAATGACGTCCAGATGAAAAAGGGTTTATCACATATAGGAAACTAGTGAAGCAGTGACATATTCAAGCGGATGATGGAGGCCAAATCCATTAGAAAATCAATGTTGAGAGCAAATTCATCAAGCAATGCTAGCAAAACAAGTAAAAATATGCAGGAACCAGAAAATGTAGAAAACGGAAAAAAGTAAAAGCCAAAAGAAGGTTTGACATCCACCTGTGTCGAACACCACCACCTAGTTCAGCATCCGTGTTATTCACATGAAGTGCAGAGATTTTTCGACCAGAAGAAGAAACAGATAGTAAAGCTTGAGGGTTGAGAGAGCTAACATCCCATAGAGAAATTGATTCAGCTTCAGCTACAACAACTTTTCCTCTGTTTCTCCACTGCAAAGGACTTGAATTGTCCATTGTTATCACAGGCTTCGCTACATCCCATTTCATAACTTGCTCGCCATCACGGATATCATAAATTCTTACAACTCTCTGACAGCTGGCAGTTGAGACAATAAGAGGTCCGCAAGGTCTATACCACCATTGTTGAGTTTCAGGATCCAGAAGATTAGACAAAGCATTTCTTCCATATGAGATGTTGTTGGGCAAGGGGCCGAGCACTGTTCTTGAAGGGGCTAAACCATCCTCAATATGGAAAGCACGCACATCTTTGGCATAGAAATCCCATGAGCAAAATCCTGAATCCATCGTATTTCCTGCAGATGCTGCCACAACATACCTTCCTGAACAACCATCAGCACTAGGAGCACGGATTATCCAACAGTCTCTCCACATATTAGGTGAAACTCCTACAGGAGGCTTGTACACCACTTTTTCCTGAAGAGACAATGAACCATCAGTCAATAAATCAAATTTCATATGCAGCGGTTACGATTTTATGTCCATCTTTTCATACTGCAGTATATATCCATGTGTTGTATCTTGCTATTCCATGTCAATACTTGATATGGGATAATTGAAAGAAAATAAAAAGAAATTTGGAATGAAAGTAATATCAGATAAACAATTCAAATTCAAACTGAATATGCACAGGATCTGAGATTCCTTTTATTTCTCAATCAGTAAAGAGAAAATAGCAAGTAAAGGAAGGAATTTGAATACTGATCAAGGCACAATGAAGCTCCAACAATAAAGGGGAAAAGTTAAATACCTCGCAATTTACGATATCATAGAAGGTGCACGAGCTATCATCATGAGCAAGAAGAACTGATTCTCCCTCAGAAACAAACCACCCTCCAGTTGATGTTTTTTGGCCTATTTCGTTCAGCTGGTAAATGCAAGTGTCCTCAGTTTCCTCATCAATAATCATTTTCTGTGTATTCTCCTGATCATCAAACTCATCAAGTGTTTCATCCGTTGTGAGAATGAGCTCCGCATTTTGCTTTCCAGTGACCAGTTTTGAAGATTTTTCAACTCCTGCAGTGGTGATACCCTCCACTTCTTGAACTTCACAACATTCCAGAACTTCCTGACCATCCCTCGTTGTAACTTTAGTTTGTTCCAAGGAAGCCAAGAACTCTATTGCAATTGGATTGTCATCTATTAGGCTCAAAGATTTCTTATCAACCTTTGATTCACAACTGGATTCAACTTCTTGGGATCCATGGCTTTGAGAGCTTTCTGATGATTCTTTCAATGCCGTGCGGTTTCGAAGCAACTTATGATGAGGAAAGAGTCTAGCTTCCAAGTCCTCGCTATTCAACCCTTTCATCAAACTCTTAGCATTAATCTCCTCCTCAATATGACCCTTTTCAACCACTTTGGAATTCTGTTCGATATGCTCATCACTTTTCGGCAACCCCATCTTACCACCTAAATCATTCGGAACATGTCCCATGGCCTTCTCAATCCCCGAAATCTTTTCCTGAATATCAGAGAGTATCACCTTTGACGTATCTGGATTATTCATATCCAAAATCTCCTTTGTCTTCTTAATATCGGAGGCAATCCGCTTAACCTTCCCTTCCAAGAAAGCAAGCTTCTCATGAAGCTTACTCGGATATTTGATTCCAGAACGACTGCCATTACTACCTTCTTCAGTCAATGCCTTCCCTTTTAAACCCTCCAAAACCTTTGCACTACTCACAGATTTTTCACGAGACTCCTTCAGTCCCAAAGCAACACCATTTCCACTCTTCACAGCTTTATCATCAACCCGGACAAAATTTTGTTCCTTTGTATCCACACTCAAGCTACTTCTATTACTATTGCAACTCTGTAAAGTCCTATTACCATCAACCCCATCTGGGTTTTTCAGAACAGAGCTCAAGTTAGCTTCTCCATCACCACTTCCCAGAACCCTAAGCCTAACCCCATCTGAATTCTTCTCACTTACAACCCATTTCAGTTCTTTTTCTCCACAAGTTCCATTCTTTTTATCGGAACTCAACCCAATTTTACCACTTTCTTTGATATCCCTCAAAACCCTAATCCCATTGGCGCCCACTTCACTCGCCTTCACATCCAAATCCCTAAACCCTGTTCTCTGCTTCCCACTCGCTGATCCCCTAACCCTACTCAAACCCTTCCCTGTACTCGACACCGCCCTATCTCTCTCTCCGACAGAACTCAAAGTCGAACCGGAACCCCTTTCGGTCCGGCCCACCGAAGCCCTCCGTTCTTTACTAGAATGAGAAAATACCCGTATAAACTCAGAAGGGCTAGAGCTCCTACCTCTGGGCAAAGAAGACATGGACCACCGAGCACGCGCATCGCCGCCGCCGCCACTGGTCGCCGCCGTCACAGACGCCTTGTCGACACGTGGGACGGGCCGGATCGTGGGCTTCTGGGCCGATGATCGGAAAGTGGACCCAGGTAAAGGGTTCTCTTTTCCGGCGCTGGAGGACCTCTTGTGGGAGATGGGTATCGGCGTGAGGGGCTTGGATTGCTTCAGATTGGAACCGGCTTTGGCTCCGATGGTACCTCCGGCTCCGCCTCGGTCTTTGAGCCGGCGAGCCGATGAGGCCGACATGGTAATTTGTCAGTAAATTAATTGATTATTAATAGAGTAATCGGAAATGTTAAGGTAGAGGAGATGAGTTTTTTAAGAGAGACTGGAGGATGAATGAATGGAAGTCTTTTGATCTAATTTGAGTTTCAAGTTTACTCGTTTCGATTCGAGTTTGGGCGGGAAATGAATTTTAGTTTTGAAATTTTGAAATTTTCGGTTTTTTTTTTTTTTTGGGAAGGTCGTTGGCCTTGTTTGGAAGCGTTGGGCCTTGAAAGTTATATAGTAAATGGGCCTCAATGTGCAAAGAACAAAACAAAGGTGTGGACCCCCACCCAGCCATCTGCTCAGTGCACCCAGCACCTAAAAAATTTGTGGAACTTTCAAATTTACCTTTGAGTGCACTGAGAATTCAAGAAACAATAATTATGAAGTTTAAGAACAAAAGAAGGTAAGCAATGGCTAGCGAGAATGAGGCTACACCTCCATCTCAAATGGGGATGCAGCAGTCTCGCCAGTTATGGCAAACTTTTCATTTCTTTTATCTAAACATTTAAGAAAATTAGCCATCCAAAAAAAGGGAGGTTAGCGACCTTCCCGGCCACTGCTAGTTCCCGGAAGTTATGGTTATGTTTTTTCTTTTAAATTGTCAAATCATTGGTACATCGATGGACAAAGTTGAAACTCTGCATTTTTCATTTTTGGAGTGGTGGGTGCACTGATCAAATTAGCCAGATGCATATGTAACTTTCTTTGGGTATATTCTATGTGAACAAGTTTTAATATCGGTGTTTGGTAGTATTTAAAAGATTGTTTTTTGTTTAATTTTATAAAATCAGTTGGATTCATTACCATACAAAGAAGAATTTGGACCCCTTGCCAAATTGTAGGCCCAAATTTCATGGAACCTTCGAGTTTCATCCATTGCAATTGCGTTGAATAATTTACTTTGAAGATGATACAAACGCGCGCACTCTCACTAACCACCAATCCAATCACATCCTGATAAATAAAAACTCCAAACCAATAAACACCGTGAATACTGAAAAGACTATAAATCAAAACCAAGACTTTAGCCATGGCCATGGCTTCTCTGAGCTGTCTTCCTCACTCTCTGCCCGTTGTCTCTCGTTCTTCACCTTCCTCTTCTTCTACAAAATATCTTATTCCGAGCAACCCTCCCTACCCAAAACGTCTTTGTTTGGATTCGAGAAACAGCAATCACAGCAAAAGCTTTGCTCTGAGAGCGGCTTTGGAGGAGGTATCTGTTATTGACCCAGCTCCTCCTTCATCTTCTGGAAGTAAGGGCAAACCCAACCCTGAGCTCATAGCATCTTTGAAGCTCAAGTTATTGGTACGTTGTTCAAATTGCAAGATGCCCATTTGTGGTGAATTTAGCTTATTTTGCTCATGCTTTGATACGCGTTTTTAAAGGTGCTTGATTTTGCATTTGGGCTTACTGGGTACCTCTCTGTTGATTGCTTTATTGTATGCTTTATCCTTGTGTGTGTAGCTATGTTGATATAAACTATTTCAATTTGGTTGAAATACTTTGACATGCCTTTGTGATTCTGATTCAAAAACTCTGAGTTCATTCCCTGTGGGTGTTAATATAAGATCTTTTTGGACTGGATTGATTTTATGATTGGAGGACGCCAATTAAACTGTTTTGCGAGTTAAAAATGCTGGAACGAGGATATGAAGGCTGCTACTAGTGTCATAAGATTCAATACGTTGAAAAAGACTATTTTAAAATGCTTCAACAGATGCCATGCTTTCACCCCTATAAAAAGTAATAGACTTGATAGCCAACTAGTTTATCATACGCTTTAGGACATAAAAATAGAAGTTTTCCGTTGTTAGTTTTTGTTATAATCTTTCTTTCTGATGCATGCTTCAGTTCTTTGAACTCTTATAACTCATTACAAAAGAAGGTTCTTGAATCTTGATATGCAGGTTCATCAATATTTTCTATCCGTGGAGCTTAATCAAACCATGCCCCTCAATTTACAGCTCCCTTTTTTTTATTTTACCAAAACTCCATTTTTAAACTTGTGGACAGAGCTCTGATTGTTGTCCCTTATAATGTGAATGTGCACATGTGGGCTTACGGTAGTTGTGGGCATTTTTTATATGTATTTAACTATTTATCCTGCTTTGTAGTCATAATGGTTTTTTTTTTAATGCGTGGATTATTCCGGTGCAGAGTGCTGTTTCTGGGCTAAATAGAGGTCTTGCAGCTTCTGAAGATGATCTACGAAAGGCAGATGCTGCTGCCAAGGAGATTGAAGCTGCTGGGGGTCCAGTGGATCTCTCAACTGATCTTGATAAACTGCAAGGTAGATGGAAACTGATATATAGCAGTGCATTTTCTTCTCGTACTCTAGGTGGGAGCCGTCCTGGACCTCCCACTGGAAGGCTACTCCCAATTACTCTAGGCCAGGTATGCTATAAAAACTCTATAGTTTCACCCATTTGCATGTTGGTTAACTAAAAACACCTTTTGAAATGTTATTTATGAATTTCTAGTGACTTTACCTCAGCCTAAGGTCTCAAGACACCAAACCTTGAATACATGACACTCAGTTTGGGTATAAAATCCACCACAAGGATGGATTCCATGCCGAATATTCAACAAAAGCATACTGCTGCAAAGTGACTACAAGACACAATGACTCGCATCAGAAGAAAGAAAAAAAAAAAACAAAACAAGCGGCCAAAAGCACAACCACCAGAGCAGAAAAATATCGGAACAAACTCCAAACTTACAATTGATGAAAACGAAAACAGAGAACTATCATGTACCAAAAAGAACAAAAGCAGAGAACTATCTAAAAAGCTCCTTAACTTAGGGAACGCACATGCCCCAATACCCACAAAGTCTTTTGACCATCGAGTCTGCTAGACCTTTCCAGTTTACTCTGTTAGTTAAACCTTTCCGGTTTCCCAGACCAAGTTAGTTTATTCTCCAGGTTTTCTGTATGCTAGAGGTTGTGGGGATCTGGTTTTCGTCTAGTTGTATTATCTATGTTTTAGCTTTCTTAAAGTTACAGTTTTATGATGTTGGTCGTCAACTTAGAAAACAATCTGACCTTGTTGAATAGTCACTTATCATTTTCCTCCAAATGTAACATATGGTGTGCGAATAGGTATTTCAACGAATTGATATCTTCAGCAAAGACTTTGATAACATAGTGGAGCTTGTACTAGGTGCTCCATGGCCCCTGCCGCCTGTTGAAGCAACTGCCACGTTAGCCCACAAATTTGAACTCATAGGTACTTATGAACTCTGTCTCTTGGTGTATTTTAGTTTACATAGTAAACCAATGAATAATCTTTCTAATAAAGCTCCCCGTGATAATGATTACAGGAGATGCAAGGGTTAAGATCGTATTTGAGAAAACTACCGTGAAGACAACAGGAAACTTATCGCAACTTCCTCTATTGGAGTTACCTAAGTTACCAGACGGACTAAGACCTCCATCTAACCCAGGAAGTGGTGAGTTTGACGTTACTTACCTTGATGCTGACATCCGCATCACCAGAGGAGATAGAGACGAGCTGAGGGTTTTTGTGGTTTCATAGTCTCTTGGTAGTTTCTCTTTCAACTTCCACTGTATCACCAATTGTTTCGCCTCACGCATTTTTGGTGTCTTTTGATCTTATATTATTACTTTAGATTGTTGTATGCATGAACAGGTGGATGGAAGTTCCATGAAACAGTGTTCGACAAGGAACTACTGCTTTATACTTGTAAATTTGTCATTGATAGGGTTGTAACTTTGTTATAAAAAGCTTATAAAAAAACTGCGTTGAAAAGTTAGATTTTCATATACAGAAAGGAATTTATACCCCCTCATTCTCACTGGTATTGAATACTGATATTATTCTTGCATGAAAACATTGGTATTTTTTTTTTCTTATCAATCACGTGACAATTGAGGAAGGAGAGTTGAAATTCAGATCTCCGTAGAAAATATGTGGTAATAAATTCGGCAAAATTTTAGGAAAGATTGAGAGATTTAATCAAGCCCAGTCTATAATACTACCTTCTTGTTTTTTGTCTTTTTTGACAAACGACAAGATATTTTCTGACTATTTTAACAATGGAATAATTCTTCACAACAGAATTAAGAAACAACAATGAATCGGCGAGGAGTTATTAAAACCAAATGAGGGTTCTTCGTACTTAAATGAACTTCTGAAATCTTATCAAAAGAGTTACAACTATTAAAAAACAGTTATTTAAACTAATTCGAATTAATAAAAAATTATTAATCCGAAACTAAAAAAATAAATTAAATCTGAAGTGCCCAAGTGCTACCAAGGCCCATTTTTTTATGATTAAATATTATGTATTATCTATATAATATTTAATGCCTAATTGGTTTCTACTTGGCCTAACTTTCAATTATTAAGTGTGGGACTACTACACTTATAAAGACTCCACATTTTCTTCTTTCAACCAATGTGGGACAAAAGTCTTTGAATTTCATTCAAACTTCCACAAAATAGCAATAAACAAGCCTACATTTAGTTCTTCGTAAATTTAAAGACATTTCTAGCATTTCAAGGAAGAATTTGTAAAAGATTTATGTAATGGCCCCCAAACTAAGCTATTCACACTCTTGGTCCTTCTAAAAATTGTTTTCTAGCGTCACCCTGCTATTTTTTTTAAAAAAAATATTATGAAAGATTTCATTAATTTGATAAACTTGGAGTATTATCCAATAACAATGACGTAAGTCATGGAGGCTTTTCCTCTAACCAAAAGCTTTTTTGATCTAATAACAAGGCATGCCGAGCAACGCAGTGAGCCACCTTATTATATTCTATGGGGCTATATCGCCATCTCATTAGAGAGAAAGAATGTGTGACACACTTAGCTTCTTAAAAAAGGTGACCTTCCACACACGCAAATCCTCCCCATCTTTCTCAATAGCAGTAATAATATATTGTACATCCCCTTCACCTTCAATAGTACCGACAAAATTTTGGCGGGAAATATTTATTGCGACACATATTTGTAGGGATAGGTTTATCCCATTGAAGTTCACCGGGATAGTTCTATCCCATTAAAGTTCATCGGGCTAGGTCTATCCTGATAAAATTCGCCAAGCCATGTCTAGGTTAGGTTCGGTTACATCATACTAACCCAAGATTGAGAGCAAAACCTAAATCGTGAAGCCTTAGGTTGACTTACGTGATTATCCAAGCCAAATCGAGACCTAAGTGCCCTACAGTAGGTATACACTTAGGGTTCGAGGCTTGCAAACGGTTTTGGAACAAGTTCGGATAAGTTCGAAAGCTATGGTTTTTTGTTTGAGACGTGGATTTAGGGTTGGAGACTAAAATTCCATTTTTAGAATACTAAAATAATTTTATATAATTTTTGAATAATTGAAACTATTTTTGAAATAATTTTAAATTCCACAAAATTATTTAAGGTAATTAAATACAATCAATTAGTATTTATTAAATAATTTCTGAGAAATTAATTAAAATAAGTTTTACTTTTCCAGAGTTATTACCCGTATAAAGAATTTAGCATTTTCCCCAATTGATACTCGTATTATACACGTACGTACGTGTTTTTCAATAATACTTCCGTTTTCCGTATACGTCTTAAAGACTAGGCATAATGAAGGCAAATGTATAATACACGCATTGTACGCATACGCACGTATTTTAATGATTGTTCAATGTCAAAGAACCAAAATCAAAGTCCACAAAATAATTCAAAACAATTAATTACTATTTACCAAGTAATTTACGAAATCAGTAAAATATTTAAATATTCACTAAAGAAATAATAATTACTAATTAAAGTAATTAAAAAAAGGCTAAGGTATTACTTAATTACATGTATTAAATTAAAGGAGTTAGCCAAAATACAAGAGTGCAGAATATAATTTTATATTTAAAAAATTTTCAAATATAAAACTTAAAAATAAAAAAATTAAAACAGTATAGCCGCACGGCTATACAATCAATTTGCTGATCCTGACCATAAAATAGTATAGCCGTACGACCATACACCAAAATAGAATATTTTAAAGTATAGCCGACCGGCTATAACCTGTGAATAGCAAACTAAGAAAATAAATATAAACTTATTATCTTTAAGTCAATAAAATTCTTAATGAGTAATTAATCGCAAAGTAAACCATAAATAAAACATATGCAACAATTAAAGTGATTAAAATACACAAATTCATATTATGGTATTTATAAAACTAGTCAAGAGTATTATCCATTACGTTTAGGCCATTACCAAGGTATAGCTATTGTTCCCTTTTAATTCTTTTTTCTTTTCCAGAGTTATTACCCGCATAAAGAATTTAGCATGCTCCCCATTTGATAAGCGTGCGCACGTAATTTTCAATAATACTTCCGTTTTTCGTATACGTCTTAAAGACTCGATATAATGAAGGCAAACATATAGTACACGTATTGTACGCGCACACACGTATTTTAATGATTGTTCAATATCAAAGAACCATAAACAAAGTCCACAAAACAATTCAAAACAATTAATTACTATGTACCAAGTAATTTACGAAATCAGTAAAATATTTAAATATTCACTAAAGAAATAATAATTACTAATTAAAGTAATTAAAAAAAGGCTAAGGTATTACTTAATTACATGTATTAAATTAAAGGAGTTAGCCAAAATACAAGAGTGCAGAATATAGTTTTATATTTAAAAAAAATTTCAAATATGAAACTAAAAAATAAAAAAAATTAAAACAGTATAGCCGCGCGGCTATACAACCAATTTGCTGATCCTTACCCTAAAATAGTATAGCCGACCGGCTGTACTCCTCAAATAGAATATTTGAACAGTATAGCCGTACGACCATACACCAAAATAGAATATTTTAAAGTATAGCCGACCGGCTATAACCTGTGAATAGCAAACTAAGAAAATAAATATAAACTTATTATCTTTAAGTCAATAAAATTCTTAATGAGTAATTAATCGCAAAGTAAACCATAAATAAAACATATGCAACAATTAAAGTGATTAAAATACACAAATTCATATTATGGTATTTATAAAACTAGTCAAGAGTATTATCCATTACGTTTAGGCCATTACCAAGGTATAGCTATTGTTCCCTTTTAATTCTTTTTTCTTTTCCAGAGTTATTACCCGCATAAAGAATTTAGCATGCTCCCCATTTGATAAGCGTGCGCACGTAATTTTCAATAATACTTCCGTTTTTCGTATACGTCTTAAAGACTCGATATAATGAAGGCAAACATATAGTACACGTATTGTACGCGCACACACGTATTTTAATGATTGTTCAATATCAAAGAACCATAAACAAAGTCCACAAAACAATTCAAAACAATTAATTACTATGTACCAAGTAATTTACGAAATCAGTAAAATATTTAAATATTCACTAAAGAAATAATAATTACTAATTAAAGTAATTAAAAAAAGGCTAAGGTATTACTTAATTACATGTATTAAATTAAAGGAGTTAGCCAAAATACAAGAGTGCAGAATATAGTTTTATATTTAAAAAAAATTTCAAATATGAAACTAAAAAATAAAAAAAATTAAAACAGTATAGCCGCGCGGCTATACAACCAATTTGCTGATCCTGACCCTAAAATAGTATAGCCGACCGGCTGTACTCCTCAAATAGAATATTTGAACAGTATAGCCGTACGACCATACACCAAAATAGAATATTTTAAAGTATAGCCGACCGGCTATAACCTGTGAATAGCAAACTAAGAAAACAAATATAAACTTATTATCCTTTGGTCAACAAAATTCTTAAAAACTAATTATTCACTAAGTAAACAATAATTAAAACATAAGTAACAAATAAAGTAATTAAAATAGACAAATTCATATTATGGTATTTATAAAACTAGTCAAGAGTATTATCCATTACGTTTAGGCCATTACCAAGGTATAGCTATTGTTCCCTTTTAATTCTTTTTTCTTTTCCAGAGTTATTACCCGCATAAAGAATTTAGCATGCTCCCCATTTGATAAGCGTGCGCACGTAATTTTCAATAATACTTCCGTTTTTCGTATACGTCTTAAAGACTCGATATAATGAAGGCAAACATATAGTACACGTATTGTACGCGCACACACGTATTTTAATGATTGTTCAATATCAAAGAACCATAAACAAAGTCCACAAAACAATTCAAAACAATTAATTACTATGTACCAAGTAATTTACGAAATCAGTAAAATATTTAAATATTCACTAAAGAAATAATAATTACTAATTAAAGTAATTAAAAAAAGGC
>NC_024127.1:40196740-40245552 GCF_000346735.1 Prunus mume
ACCCTAAAATAGTATAGCCGACCGGCTGTACTCCTCAAATAGAATATTTGAACAGTATAGCCGTACGACCATACACCAAAATAGAATATTTTAAAGTATAGCCGACCGGCTATAACCTGTGAATAGCAAACTAAGAAAATAAATATAAACTTATTATCTTTAAGTCAATAAAATTCTTAATGAGTAATTAATCGCAAAGTAAACCATAAATAAAACATATGCAACAATTAAAGTGATTAAAATACACAAATTCATATTATGGTATTTATAAAACTAGTCAAGAGTATTATCCATTACGTTTAGGCCATTACCAAGGTATAGCTATTGTTCCCTTTTAATTCTTTTTTCTTTTCCAGAGTTATTACCCGCATAAAGAATTTAGCATGCTCCCCATTTGATAAGCGTGCGCACGTAATTTTCAATAATACTTCCGTTTTTCGTATACGTCTTAAAGACTCGATATAATGAAGGCAAACATATAGTACACGTATTGTACGCGCACACACGTATTTTAATGATTGTTCAATATCAAAGAACCATAAACAAAGTCCACAAAACAATTCAAAACAATTAATTACTATGTACCAAGTAATTTACGAAATCAGTAAAATATTTAAATATTCTCTAAAGAAATAATAATTACTAATTAAAGTAATTAAAAAAAGGCTAAGGTATTACTTAATTACATGTATTAAATTAAAGGAGTTGGCCAAAATACAAAAGTGAAGAATATAATTTTATATTTTTAAAATTTTCCAATATAAAAAATAAAAAATAAAAAATAAAAAATAAATAAAAACAGTATAGCCGAACGGCTATACCGTTAAAACATTCAATTTAGTATTCCTGACCTTGGAATAGTATAGCCGCGCGGCTGTACGCCTCTATATTTCAAAACAGAATATTTTAAAGTATGGCCGGGCGGCTATACCCTGTGAGCAGCAAACTAAGAGAATAAATATAAACTTATTATCTTTAGCACAAATATGCAAAAGTAAAAAATATTATGGTATTTATAAACTAAGAGAACAAATATGCAAAAGTAAAAAATATAATTTTCATTTAGGTGTCTTAATTAAATTTTCTCATAGCCCAAGAGCCCCATGGCCCATTGCCCAAGTCTATGATTAATATAATTATTATTAATGAAAGCCGAATCCAAAGCTTGGCCCAACTCTCCAATATTAACCACACTTACAAAACGGTAATAGTGCTTTGTTTATAAACACGTTTATAAGAGTGTGGATTTTTGATTTGGGATTTTCACAAAAGGCACCTCAAAAGATAACATATTATGGTCAAAGTTAAACCTTAGAAATTTTATATTATGCTGTCACTTTTAATATTGTAGCTGGGAAACTTGTATATCTTTGGGACAAAAATGAAGAAGAAGAAAACAATGACGAAGAAAATTTTCCTAAAAAGAACTCACGTTACGAAATCTACTTTCTGAAAGGTACGGGTTTGCCCAATGTGAAATGACTTGACCCACCTTTCACAAGTCAATTTTTGAAAGGACAAAAAGAAAAAAAATATGAAAAAAGAAGAAGAAACAAAATAAGAAAACTAGACGTTACAAATCATAACGGCTAGATTTTTGTTTCAAAGTTTGAATAGAATTCTGAGAGCCCTCATTTTGAAATTTCATTCCTTTTGTCTTCGTTTCCTTTCCAGGACTCTTCCATTTTTATCTCTCTCTCTCTCTCTCTCTCTCTCATCGCCCCCCATCTTCAAGATCTGTCTGCAACTGATCTTGAATCTTTAATTGTAGTAATGGCTCCAACGCCTTCTTCTTCCAAATCCAATCACAGCCACACATCTCTGATGAAGACCCCACAATCCAAGCAGCGTCTCCAGTTCTTGAAAGCACACCCATCTCCAAACCCTAACTCTGCCGCAAAAGAACCACCCGCAGAGCACCCAGTTGAAGTCCTAGCCCGAATCCGAGATTACCCAGATCGAAAAGAACCACAACCAACATCGGTTCTTCAGATCAATCCTCAAAAGCAGAGTATTCGTGTCCGTGCTGATTTTGGGTACCGAGATTTCGCTCTCGACGGGGTTTCTTTATCGGAAGAAGACGATTTGGGGTCGTTTTACAGCAAGTTTGTTCAGTCCAGGATTGACAGTGTGAAATTGGGTGAAAAATGTACAATAATGATGTACGGTCCTACTGGTTCAGGCAAGAGTCACACCATGTTTGGGTGTTGCAAGCAACCTGGGATTGTGTACAGGTCGCTGAAAGACATTCTTGGCGATGGTGGAGAAGATGATTGTGCGGGTTCTATGGCTGGGGCCTTTGTGCAGGTCACTGTTTTGGAGATATATAATGAGGAGATTTATGATTTGTTGTCAAGCAATGGTGGCGGAGGATTCGGCTTTGGATGGTCAAAGGGCAACGGCTCCAATTCTAAGGTGATAACATTAACTGGGTATCTTTCTTTTTGTCCATTGAATTCTTGATGATTTATGAGTTTTATTTATTTATTTTTAAATTGTTCTTTGTGTTTAGAACTGTAAGCCCGAGTGGGTTTTCTGTGCAAGTTTCGATTTTTAGATTTTGTTGTATGTGGCTCACTGTTGATTTTGGTTAAGTTGGTTGTGTTGGCTCAAATTGGAGAGAAGTAAAATTTCTGACTGTTTTCATTTTTTTGAGAATACAGCACTTGTGATGATGATGAGTTTTCTGTTCAAGTCTGGATATTTGGATATGGTTGTGTAGGCTAAAATTAGAGGGAATGGCTCCAATTCTAAGATGATTACATTAACTGGGTCTCTTTTCTTTGACTGAATTCTTAATTATTTATGAGTTTTCTGTCAAATGTTTTTTGTGTTTAGAACTGTAAGTTTGGATATGGAAATGGATTTTCTGTGCAAGCTTGAATTTGTAGATTTGGTTGTGTTGGCCCCTGTCAATTTGGTTGAGTTGGTTGTGTTGGCTCCCTGTAAATTTGGTTGAGTTGGTTGTGTTGGTTTAAATTAGAGAGAACTCGTTATAAAAATCTCAAGACTCTCGAGGGAGCATCTCGTGATGATGATGATAAAGGTTATATTGTATGAGGGATGTGGCTTAGTCTCAAAAATCATAGAAATTTTTTAAAGATAATTAAATATAATTAATTAGTATTATTAAAGAAGTACTATTTGCAATGAAAGAAGTTCTCGGAGCCATTGCATGGTAGGATTCCCTTGGACTTTCAAATATATGATAATTCTTCCCAAGTCTTGTCACTAGTTGTATATAACTTGCTTTCTATTTCTGCACAGATTATCCTTGATGTCCCAACCGCTTGATGCTTGTGGACATGGCTGGCTCTGAAAATATTGAGCAAGCTGGCCAAATTGGATTTGAGGCAAAAATGCAGGTAATGTCTTGGTGGTGCTTAATTTATGCTGATACTGTATGCAGCACTTTCATTGTCATTGTAACAAATGTGAAATTATGGTTATATTGAATTCACAGACTGCAAAGATCAACCAAGGAAACATTGCTCTCAAAAGAGTGGTTGAATCCATTGCCAATGGTGATTCTCATGTGCCTTTCAGAGACAGCAAACTGACCATGCTTCTACAGGTAACTTTTATTCACACTAATGTCAGTTACTAAGGATTATTTGGTGCCCTGCCCTCTAACCTTGTATGTGAATGACAGTTCCCATGTTCTTTTTGTGCAGGATTCTTTCGAAGATGATAAAACAAAAATTTTAATGGTACTGTGTGCAAGCCCAGACCCAAAGGAAATACACAAGACAATCTCCACCCTTGAATATGGTGCAAAAGCAAAATGTATTGTCCGTGGCCCTCATACGCCAATCAAGGATAAAATTGGGACTGAAGATTCATCAGCTGTTATTTTAGGATCAAGGATTGCTGCCATGGATGAATTCATCCTTAAACTGCAAAGGGAAAATAAGCTCAAAGAGAAAGAGCGAAATGAAGCACACAGGGAGTTACAGAAGAAAGAAGAGGTTGCTGCACTGAGAGCTAAACTTGAGCTTATGGAAGGGACAGGATCTGGGAAAAAGGAGGAAGAAATCAACTTGAAGGTGACTGAAGTGGCCCAGACTCTGAAACGTGAGTTGGAAAAGAAGTTGGAGGAATGCCAGCGTATGGCAAATGAGTTTGTTGAATTGGAGAGGAGGAGAATGGAAGAAAGGATATTGCAGCAGCAGCAGGAAGTTGAAATGCTGAGGCGGCGGTTGGAGGAAATTGAGCTTGAGCTATGCCGCTCAGGTGATGGAAATGATAAGGAGAGTGGGACAAAGGACCATGATGGAACCTAGTTTGCCTAAAGGTTGTTAAGGATCTATGCCAGTGATGATGCAGGAGGAATGGTAAAGTCAATGGATTTGGACATGGATGATCAAGAACCTTTTGCTCGTGAGGTGAAATATGTAGGTGGGGTTGCTTATCAATCTGACAGCAGTATTGTAAATGCTGTAAACATTGATTCTTTTGAACCAAAATATGCTGATAGGGTATGCCTAAGCACTGTTTTTGAGGAAGAAGAAATGGAAGAAGAAGAAGGACTTAAGGAAAATGTGGAAGCTGAAGAAGTGGAGAAAGAAGTTATAGAGGAAAAGAGAGTGTGCATGGTTGATGGGTCTAGCCTCCAGAGTAATTATAATATAGGATCCCTGACATCTTTACCTAAGGATTATCAACATACACCAACTATGAATCGGCCAAGCAGAAATCCAGGGGAAGAAGATGGCAAGGGGGGACCAGATGATAGGCTTGTCAGGATCCGCAACATATTTACACTCTGTGGAAACTACAGAGAGCTCTCTCAACATGTGACAAGTCCAGCACCTACTGTTGCATCAGTTAAATCAGAAAATGAGCAGAAACTGACAGAAGAGATAAACAAAAGTCAAGTATGTGATGAGATGGCATTGGCTTCCAAGGAGAACTACAACCCTTCAGATGTGGTCACTGATGCAGATACTGAAGTTTATGTGAAATGGGAGGCTTCAAAAGAGAATCCAGGGAAGTTCATTACAACACTTAAGGTTGTAAAAGATGCAAGCCTTGCTGACCTGCGAAAGTTGATTGAAATTTATCTTGGTGCAGACAATCAAGCATTCACTTTTCTCATGCTTGGGGTATGTCATTTCTAAATTCTCTAGCTTGTTGGTCTCATCTTGAAAAATGGAAAACTTTACTAAGACAATCATGCTAACATGGTTGTTTTTATTTACAAAAAAATTCTTATAAATCAAGAAATATAGTGCATCTCTGTGATTAAGAAACACTTGATTCAAACTTCTATTGTGTATATATGCAGGACCCCACTGGAGCTTCAGTACCAAAGGAGAAGGAAGCAACAATTCAGGCCACTAAGCTTCCTCTATGCAACAATAAATCGAATGGCTACCTTGCTAGCTTGAGACCACTGAAGGGAATGCAAAGCCCAAGTCAGCTCCCTTTAAGTCCTCTCCCATTGAAATCAATGGAAAATAGACTACCACTCACCCCAAGTTCCTGCTTCGCTGTCCAAGGTGATTGTATGACACCCAAAGTAGCACCAAACTTAGGTTCTACTCCTTATATTACTGTCAGGAGACATTAGTAGTTCTGATTGTGTTGGTTGTAGGAAGTGCACTTAGACACTGCAACTTTTGTAATGAAAACTCCTGTGTCAGACTCAGACAGTGCAACTTTCAACCATATTTTGGTTGTTTAACACCCAGAAAGTAGGATCAAACTTGTGTATTGAAAGTGCACTATATATAAATATGTTTCTTTTGATTGTGCCTCATGTTTGTGTCCCTCTAATTTCTTTTGGTATATATGCCAGTATGGTTATGTACTGTACATCTTATGAAAGTTAGTGAACTGAAAAGATCACGTATTACAGTGCTAACCCAATATTTTGAAACAATGCAATGTAAGTCATCCGTTAATTTATGAGTGAGAGAACACCAAATTTGCATCACATGGACAACTAAAAATCCTAACAAAATTCAGCTGCAATTTACAAATGTTTTAACAAAAAAAATAAAATAAAATACATAACTAAATAAATAAATTGAAAATCATTTTTTTTAACTGGGATTTTGTTAGATTGGTTGTGTTGTCGTGACTTGGAGAGGAATACACATAAAATTTCTACAAACAAATATTTTCTCATAGTTCTCATATTTAAACATGGTATCACAACGACGATTTTGGAATTGCTGACTCTTATTTCAAATCCCCGCCGCCCCTATGGGGGTTGATTATTTATAAACTTGTATTTATTCAATCCTCATGGAGGTTGCACCGACGACTTCTTATCTCCTTGTCAACCAACCATAGCCGAGTTGAGTGTCCAAGTGGCTAAGGTCCGACAAATGCAGATTTCGACCCTAAACCTGATTTTGAATAAGGATCCTATTTTGATGACCCTAAACCTGATCCTGAATCAGGATCCTATTTTGACGACCCCGTCCCCGACTATGACGATGACCTCGACCTTGACCCCGAATCTGTCTCTAATTCAGACCCATATCTCGACTTTGACTCCGACTTCAACCCCGACTCACGCTCAGATCTCGATCTCGATCAAGATTCCTACTAAACTTGTATCATATGCATCTTTTGCTGCACAGATAATGACTTCCCGACTAACGACCCCTACCCATGGCAGAGATTGTGCATACTGTGGTGATCCGAGACACACTCGTGAGACTTGTTTTAAATTGCATGGCTACCCCAAATGGTAGGCTACTCTCAAAGATTGAACACAACGCGATACAACCAGTAATGGTACTGGTTATGAATTCCATACTTCGGATAAGAGTGATTCCATGAGCTGGATAATTGACTCCGGTACAACTGATCATATGACATTTGATCCTGATGATTTTCTGAATACTATCCAACCCCAACGAACTTGTATTGCTAAGGCCAATAGAGTTACTTATCCTGTGACAGGGGCTGACACTGTTGCACTCTCATAATCTCTCTCTCTCACTATCTAATACTTTACTTGTCTCATCTTTGTCCAATAAATTGATATTCGTTAGTCAGCTTACTAAACAATTGAATTGTTTTGTACTCATTTACCTGATTTTTTATTTGCTTCGTGATATTCACATTAAGGAGATTCTTGGTCGTGGTACTAACAAATGGAGTCTCTATTATGTAGATGACTTCAGTCCCGACATAGCTAACAATGTGACACATCCCTCTGATAGTAAATAAAAGAAAATCTGGTTGTGGCACCGTCGATTGGGACATCCGACTTTTAGTTATCTGAAACATCTTATACTAGATTTATTCTCAGGTTTCAAGGACTCCAACTTCAAATGTGATACTTATATTTTGGCCAAAAGTTATCGTGTGCCCTATCTGTTGAGTACCAACAAGTGTACTACTCTGTTTACATTAATTCACTTTGATATCTGGAGACCTTCACCTATCACTGCTTTTTCTGGCGTTTGGTGGTTTGTTACATTTGTAAATGATTGTACACAGATGACATGGTTTTATTTGCTGAAGAATAAAAACGAAATGGTTTCTTGTTTTCATTTTTTCCACAAAAATATGAAAACTTAGTTCAATGCTCAAATACAGACTCTTTGCTTAGACAATGGTGGAGAATTGATTAATCATGACTTTCAGGCTTACTTCCAACAACGTGGAATTATCTATGAGACGTCTTGTCCTCAGACACCACAACAAAATGGTGTTGCTAAATGAAAGAATCGACATCTTCTTGAAACAGTCTGAGCACTTCTGATTGGCATTCATTTTCCTTGTCATCACTAGGATGATGCTATTGTCACAACAATTTACATGATCAACCACATGTCTTCTGGTGTATTGAACTTTAAAACTCCCTTACAAGTGCTTGCACAACACGGGCCCCTACTCTCTATTTTGGTACTCACATCCCGAATATTTGAATGTGTGGCCTTCATTCATCTCCACAAAAATAAACGTAGAAACTTGATCCATGTGTGCTTCATTGTGTTTTCTTTGGTTATGTCACTAATCAGAAAAGCTATCGCTGTTATCACCCTTCTACTCGGCATACCTATGTCACTTTGGATGTGACTTTTCTAGAATCCGAGATATTATTTCATGACCTAACATCCAATTCTACGCTTCATAGGGAGATACGAAGTAAAAATCATAATTGGAGCAACTTGGAAAACGAAGAAATTCGCCTCTGTACAGAAGCGATCGGTCATCTTGCCTCTGATGATTGATGGCCCCGAGCTCTAGAGCATGAAATTGCTCTCCACCAAGAAATGATCGATTGTCCAAACCTGATGATAGATCGTTTAGCCTATGGAGCACGAGATTGTTCTCTACCGAAGAGAGATTAATTGCCCATTCACAGCGATGGATCGCCTGACCCGCCTGACCCTTGCGATGATGTTTCTAATCCAAGTCCCACAAATATAGACAATACAGAACAACGAGCTGAAGACCCCATATCTAACTCAACAGTACTAACAGACCAATCTTCTGAGAATATCCTTGAGGTAACTACTACTACTACTACACTTGTAATATATTAGATACCAATTACCTTTCATGCAAAATCTTGGGGAGCCTCTAAATCGTTATTCACCTAATATTGGCAAGACATCAAAGTATCCAATTGTGAATCATGTATCCACTAAGAAGCTGTCTGAACCTCTCAAGGCATTTGTGCATCAGTTGTCTGCTATTTATATCCCAACAAAGGTTGTTGAAGCATTGAAAGATCCTAAGTGGGTTCAAGCTATAAAGGAAGAGATGAAAGATTTTGAGAAGAATCATACTTGGACACTGAAAAGTTTTCCGCAAGGAAAAATGATTGTCAGATATAGATGGGTATTTATCATAAAACACAACGCTAATGGATTTATCAAGCGATACAAGGCAAGACTTGTGGTGAAAGGGTACACATAGACTTATGGTGTAGATTATGAAGAAACCTTTGCACTAGTTGCAAAATTGAACACAGTCAGAGTCTTGTTATCCCTCACAACTAATTTGGACTGGCCACTACACCAGTTTGATATAAAGAATGTTTTCCTACATGGAGAACTCACGGAGGAGATGTCTATAGACATTCCTCCTAGATATAACACTATTCAAACTGAAACAATATGCAAATTACTGAAGAACAATGGTTTCAGACAGAGTAACTCAGATCATATGAAGGTTTACCATGGCAATGAAGAACAATGGTTTCAGATAGAGTAACTCAGATCATACTTTGTTCTTGAAACATCAGAAAGGGAAGGTAACAGTTTTAATAATCTATGTTGACGATATGATTATTACTGGGAATGATAAATAGGAAATATCTTAGCTATAAGACTATTTGGCTACTGAATTTGAGATGAAGAATCTAAGTTGACTCAAATATTTCTTGGGAATTAAGGTGGCCCGATCACAATAAGGCATATTTCTCTTTAAAAGGAAATATGTCTTGGACTTGTTGATAGACACATGAATGTTAGATTGCAAACCTGTAGACACTCCTATTGTTCAGAATCATCATCTTGGAGAATATACGGATCAAGTTCCAACTAACAAAGAAAGATACCAAAGGTTAGTGGGAAAATTGATCTACTTGTCTTATACTCGACCAGACATTGCTTATGCGGTGAGCATCATTAGTCAATTTATGCATTCTTCGGATACTTAGATATTTGAAGTTTGAACTCGGAAAAAGACTTATGTTCTCAAAACATGGTCATCTAAATATTGATGGTTATTCAAATGCAGATAGGCAAGGCAGTGTAACAGATAGAAGATCGATATCGGGTTACTTCACATTCGTGGGAGGTAATTTGGTGACATGGAGGAGCAAGAAACAGAAGGTAGTCTCTTTATCCAATGTAGAAGCTGAGTTCAGAGGCATGACTACATGATTTTGTGAGCTCTTTTGGTTAAGCAAGTTGTTTACTGAACTTGAGTGTAAACCCACGTCCACAATGAATTTCTTGTGTGACAACAAGGCTGCTATAGCTATTGCACAAAATTTGGTTCAACATGATTGCACTAAACATGTTGAGGTGGATCGACAATTCATCAAACAGAAGCTTAAGGCTAAAGTGATTCAGTTTCCTTTCGTGAAGTCCGAGGATCAATTGGCGTATATTTTGACAAAAACGATTTCCAATAGAGCGTTCCATAATTCACTGGATCAGTTGGGTATTAACGACATTTATGCACCAACGTGATGGGAAGTGTTGGCGTGATCTGTGGACTATTGACTTTCTTTCCTTACACACCAAGAATTCTCATTATAATTGTATTTGATTTACTTTAATTTCTGATTTCCTATCGTAAATAGAAATATGAATTTATTATTTACTTGGCCATTAAGGCTCCGTTGTATTATAAATATGACATTATACATTGAGAGAAATACATAGAAAATTCATACAAACAAATATTCTCTCATAGTTTTCATATTTTAACAAGTTGGACTTACATGGTTCACAAGGTGGAACCAAGAATTTACATAGGGGTGGGCTAATAATATTTTGTTTTGTTGGAGCATGGACTGTTGTTTGTATGACAAAACAAACGAACAAATAATTCTACTTTAACCCAATATGTATAATCATTACCTTTCTCAATAACTTTCTTAACACTTGACAAGTTGACATGTGTACCATCACCACTTTAATCCATGAGCATAACCATAGTTACACAAATACAAAGCAAATAATTAACTATGGTTATGCCCATAAACGCATGTAAAAATATTGAGAATGATGATTAGGTGTACCCTATTATGATAGGAACACATGTCATTAATATAAAAATAAATAAATAAAAGCAAGGGGCTTTTACAATATCTCCATTATCAAAAAATTATAATAAAACAAGGAAAACGAAAAGTGTAAATCCGCATATTAAAAAAACGAAAATGTAAAGAGAATTATGAGATAATAAATAACCATTAAAGAACATCAACTCCAAACAATAGAGGTCTGTCAAATTTGTCTCTTTCTCTACCACCTTGGTTCTTTGTTTGGTTTTAGAGTTAGGGTTTCAAACCAAATAAAATGAAAGAGCAGGGGATTTGACAGTCATGGCAACGAGCAGTAGTCGGATGGAAACAGTACTTACTTCTACTCAACACCACCCGTCCAGTTCACACCAAGAAGAAGAGGTTAACAATTTTCAATCTTTCATCTTTTGTTCTTTTCTTTATATATAATTTAGTTTCTCTTCATTTTGTGTATATTAGTGTTTTGATACTGATCACTGAGTCTCTGGTTTCCTTGTGATTAGTTTCCCATAAAACTTAGTAGAAAATGTGGTTTATGTGTTCTTCATTCACTTTATTTTGAGTGTAAAACTGCATTTCATTTTATGTCTCTCTGGGAGTTGGTAAGCATTTCATTTGTATGCTCAGTCAAGTCCATAATATTTCAGTGGTTGTTTAACACATTCTTTATATGCATGTCTGTGTGGTTATAAGTTTATAAGACATTCTTTAAATTCTAGAAATTCAAGATAGTCTTTCACTAATATTTTCGTTTCCTATGAAAAATTTAGAACCTTTCATTAATATTACGTATCTCCAAGAATTCTGAACTTCAACCATAGCCTTATCATTTGATCTCCAAAATAGCAACTTTATGAAATGGCAACAAAGAAAAATGTAATAGCTTTCCTTTGAAATTTAGTCTAGGGTTGGAGACTCCAAACTGTTCTCTCTAAGAAATTTTGCATTGGTGTAACTGTGTGCTGTGTTGCCTGTTGGAGTTGTTTCTGAGCTTTTAAATCTCTGGTAGAATTTCTATTAGGCTAGAAAGCTTGATTATCTCCTCAAAGAAAAGGAGGACTTATCTCATTTGGTTTCGCTTTTGTGGCATTAGCCTCCCCTGCATTATATTTGCTGTTGGAATGTGTCTAATGTTACCAATGGCCTAGTCATTTCTTTTACCTATGGATCATATTTCATATGCCAAGTACTCCTTAATGTGGATTGCAGACTGCATGATCTGTGTATTTATTTTATGCCCTCCTACTGTCCTTGAAAAATAATATAAATAGACTTTTTATTTATAGGATATTAGAGTTAGACTCTTTAAGGAAGATGGCCACAGTTGGTGTTAGAATCTTTTATAAGCTTATTCATTGATTCTTTATGCGTGGTGTGAAGCATAGATTGCTTTTCCTTTTTCTTTTCTAGTTAACCGGATATGGGAACAATTGTTCTGGTTGTAAAATTATTGTAAATTAAGCAGGTTTTCGGTTCGGCCTTTGTTATAGTATTGTTTGGGTTAAGTACATATATCTTTTTATTTGTTGCAGATTAATGTTTTCTTGAAGATTATGTGAACTGTGGCCTTAACAGTCAAAAGCTCTGAGACGATAAAAGATCTTAAAGCACTGTTATGTCAGAAGTATGGATTTGCTGAAAATCATCAGGAGCTCTTTTTGGGTGGTGATATGCTCATGGACTACCAAAGTCTAGTTGACTGTGGAGTTCAGAGGGACTCAACTGTTCATCTTGTTCTCCAGAATACTGTCGGAATCAAATTATTTGTCAAATTACCATCAAGTCAGGGCACCATTGAAATTGAAGCAAAGGCTCATGATACCATCCGAAACATCAAGGCCATGATTCAGGCCAAGGAGATGATTCCATCGGATCAGTTCACTCTTGTCTATGGTGGAGAATTGCTTGAAGAGGACAGCACACTGGCCTCATTAGGTTTCAAGAGCGAGTCAACCCTGCAAATGATTTATGCTCCTAAAAATACCCTTTCAATATCTGTGAAAGCACCATCAAGAGAGACTGAAACTCAAGGTTAGAGCCTTGTTCACTGTCAATGATGTCAAAAATATAGTTGGGAACACTATAGGTGTCTCAGTCAGTTATCAGAGTTTGATCTATGCTGGAAAACAGCTTGAAGATCTCAAGACATTGGCTTTTTATGACATTAGAGATGAATATGTATTGGAGATGTAACCTCGTTTGTTTCAGATATTTGTTAAAGTTTTTGATGGGAGGAGAACCCTAACTATCGATGTGAAGCAGTCTGATGTTGTTGAAGATGTGAAGGTCAAGGTTTTTCGCAAGCTTAAAGTGTCTATGAAGCGTTACTATTGTTGTAGGCTTTTGTTTGGTGGGAAACGTCTTCGTAATGGTCGGGATCTAGCAAGCTACAACATACAGAAGGACTCCACCCTTAGTTTCGTTATGTCAGCAAACATTTTCTAGAGGGTCGTAGGCTAGCGTGGTTAGCTATCTTTTGCAGATTAGCAGCAGCAACAATATTTTGGCACAGGTAAGGTTAGAGAAATGATGAGTCACATGTGAGATTATCTAGGTAAGATTAATTTCAAGTGTAATGCACTTAGAATAGGGTACAACTGTGCTGAGCTCACTGTAGGTATGTGCAATGTTCAAGCCAAAAAGTAGGATCAAACTTAAATTGTGCAACTTTTGTATATAAATATGTTTCTTTTGATTGTGCCTCATCATGTCTGTGTCCCTCTAATTTCATTTTCTTTCATATTTCTTTTTGTAAATGAAAATTGTATAAAGACTCTGTCTCAAATTTAAGATCTTTGCTTGAAATAGTGTTCCTTTTGGAGTAAACATCCAATTGATAGTGCAGTACAATCTATTCCTAGATTGTGCTTTCCAAAGGCTCATGTTGGGTTAAAGCTTTCACGTGATTCTCACGTGCAATGTAGTGTGTTATCTTCCTAAAGTGAATTGTTTTGGTCCTTGTTCTTTAATTATTTGAAGCCTTTCTTTACAAGGGCGATTCAATCCCATTCTCATAGGCTATACTTAACCGCATGTAGTGAAGAGGGCTTGCTTATAAAGGAAGGTTTTGTTTTTGTTTTTGTCTTTTATCGAAACTTGTCAAGGAAGGTTGAGAATCTTTTGAGTCCATAACAAGTGACCAACGGCTTGGAAGTAAAACTTTTCAATCATTGATCTCGTTGCCTTTGGTAGAGCTGAAAAGATGAAGAGGCAGATGCTATGATAGTAAAAGCACCGTTTGATTAAAGATAGGAGAGAAAGAGGAAGAGGAAGAGGAGAAAAAAAGGAAGAAAGAGGGAAAAGTGACAGTAGAAAAAGAAAGAAGAAGAGCAGTGCGGGTCCGGTCTGTTTTTAGAGAAAATACGGGTAAATACAAAGCGATTGGAAATTAACTATGCAAACACATGTTTATGCAATTCAAATGGAATGAAACATGTATTAGCATCTTCAAGGGATGAAGTAAAAGAGTAGGCAAACCTTATTTGCCTTGACACATCAGCATTTTCATGCTAAAAGGTAATAGGTAAGTAAAATATACACTCTCCCCAACAAGGCAATGTGGACTACTTCAAAATGAATAGGTATATTGGGCGCCACTTGCTTTTTATGATAAAAATATCACATACACTCATTCATACTTTCTATAAAATATAATAATAAATGTAAAAGATAAAAGTTCATAATATAATAATAGTTTGTACAATTGCATTGTCTAGTCCCTTGGAGTGGCACTGGCAATGGGTTCAATCGGGGGTGGGTATACTATTCTCATCCCCATCCCCGCCTTCATATCCACAATATTCATATCGGGAATTCCTAATCCCGTCTTCATTGGGGAAGGGGTTCCCTGACCCGCATCATTACGGAAGAAAAAACCAACAAAAATGTATACTTATAACTTATAAGACAATATAAGAATGTTTACATATTGGCGGGAGGTTAACTTATAAGACTCTATAATATATATATATATATATATATATATCTGTGTGTGTGTGTGTGCGCGCGCGCGTTCGGGTTGTGGATTCAAAATACTATCCCCGCCCCTCCTCGAACACCATACCTGTAAAATTCCCCATATCGATCTCTTTATCCTTCATACTCGACCCATTAGGGTTGAATTCCAACGAACTTTTACCCGCAGAGAAAATTGTCATTTCACTTACCAACTTTTTTCATTAGGCAAATGGATAAACAACATGCCACCTAAGTTGTTATAGTGTATTTTTTTTTCCTTATTTACATACTCCTGGGATATGCTCACCATATTCGTAGTTCATTGGTGATGTATCTGCTGGAGTTGAAAAAAAAAAATCGATGGAATAACCGCAAGCAACGGGAAGAGGGTCTACCCAGCGAGTGAAGACTGTTGTAGGGGGCCCCGCAAAAAATGACCTTAATTCTCTTTAGCCTTTTCGTTTCCCTTTAAAAAAAATATAATTTATAAATAAATGACCCATTAAGGAGCATCACTCCAGTCTCCAAACAATACAGAGAGGTCTGTCAAATTTCTCTCGTTCTCTACCGCCTTGGTTATAAAAAAAACAGAGACAGCAGGGTTTGACAGTCATGGCAGCCAGCAGTAGTCGGATTGCAACAGTACTTTCTTCTACTCAACACCACCAGTCCAGTTCAAGCCAAGAAGAAGAGGTCGTTAACGATTTTCAACCTTTCATCTTTGCTTTATATACTATTTTGTTTTCTCTTCATTTTGTGTACTGTATATTAGTGACTTGATACTGATCACCGAGTCTCTGGTTTCGTTGTGATTGGTTTTACCATAAAATAGAGAAAAACAGAAAACAAAGTAGAAAATGTTGTCATAACACATTCTTTATACTTTAGAGATTCAAGATAGAATCTTTCACTAATATTTTTGTTTCCTACAAAAAGAAGTTACAATCTATGAATAATATTTTGTTTCCTATGAAAAAACTTTGAACTTTTCACTAACATTATGTATTTCCAGAAATTCTGAACTTCAACCACGACCTTATCATTTGATCTCCAAAATAGCAACTTCATGAGTATTCTATTTTTAAACCAACTTTTCCTTTTGAATTTAGTCTAGGGTTGGAGACTCCAAATGTTCACTCTAAGAAATTTTGCATTGGTAGTAACTGTGTGCTGTGGTTGCCTGTTGGCGTTTTTTTTTTATAGCTTTTAAATCTCCGGTAGAGTTTCTATTAGGCTAGAAAGCTCGATTATCTCCTCAAATCTGGTTTCTCTTTTGTGGCATTAGGCTCCCCTGCATTCGTATAATGTTACCAGTGGCCTAGTCATTAACATATTCTGTGTGCTAAGTACTCCTTAATGTGAATTGTAGACTGTATGATCTATATATTTCTGTTATGCCCTCCTACGGTCCTTGAAAAATAATATATATATATATATATATAGTTTTTATTAATCAGAGATTAGAGTTAGACTCTCAAGGAAGAATGGTAATTTTGTATTAGACGTTAGGCCTTATCATGGATGTCTATATCCTAGAGTCTTCTCCCTGGAACACGGGCCACAGTTGGTGTTAGAATATTTTGTAAGCTCATTCATTGCTGCGTGGTGTGACATATTGACTGCTTTTCCTTTTTCTTTACTAGTATATTATTGATGGCCCAACCTGATATGGATAATGGGAACAATTGTTCTGGTTGTAAAAATATTGCAAATTAACGTTTTCGGTTTGGTCTTTGTTATAGTATTGTTTTGGTGAAGTACATTTATCTTTTTCTTTGTATCAGATTAATATTTTTTTGAAGATTATGAGAACTGTGGCCTTAACGGTCAAGAGATCTGAGACGATAAAAGATCTTAAAGCAATGTTATGTGAGAAGTATGGATTTCCAGAAAATCATCAGGAGCTCTTCTTGGGTGGTGATATGCTCGTGGACTGCCAAAGTCTAGTTGACTGTGGAGTTCAGAGGGACTCCACTGTTCATCTTGTTATCCAGAATACTGTCTGGATCAAATTATTTGTCAAACTACCATCAAGTCAGCGCACCATTGAGATTGAAGCAAAAGCTCATGACACCATCCGAAACATCAAGGCCATGATTCAGGCCAAGAAGATGATTCCATCGGATCGGTTTACTCTTTTATATGGTGGAGAATTACTTGAAGAGGACAGCACTCTGACCTCATTAGGTATCAAAAACATGTCAACCCTGCAAATGATTTATGCTCCTAAAGATGTCCTTTCAATATCTGTGAAATCACCATCAGGCAAGACTGTTAAACTCAAGGTTAGAGCCTTGTTCACTGTCAATGATGTCAAAAACATAGTTGGGAACACTTTAGGTGTCTCAGTCAGTTATCAGAATCTGATCTATGCCGGAAATCAGCTTGAGGATCTCAAGACATTGGCTTTTTATGACATCAGGGATGAATACGTATTGGAGATGTCACCTCGTTTGTTTCAGATATTTGTTAAAGTTTTTGATGGCAGAACCCTAACTATTGATGTGAAGCAGTCTGATGTTGTTGAAGATGTGAAGGTCAAGGTTTTTCGCAAGCTTAAAGTGTCTATGAAGCCTTATTATTATTGTAGGCTTTTGTTTGGTGGGAAATTTCTTATTAATGGTCGGGATCTAGCAAGCTACAACATACAGAAGGACTCCACCCTTAGTTTGGTTCTGTCAACAAGCGTTGTCCAGAGGGTCGTAGGTTAGCGTGGTTAGCTATCTTCTGCAGATTAGCAGCAGCAACTATATTTTGGCACAGGTGAGGTTATGTAGAAAAGATTAATTTGAAATGCAATGTACTTAGAATAGGGTACAACTGTGCAGAGCGCACTGTAGGTATGTGCAATGTTGGCCTGAACAGAACAAGTTGCTACATGTGGATCTTAGCTTAAGAAGGAAAACAAACCTGCTTTAATTGCATTTTCCTTCTTTTTTAAAAATGGCTTTTGACTTACTGAGTTTTATGTTCAGTATTTGGATGATAATTCGACGAAGGTCTAAAATGAGAGAACTTTGGCCGTAAGCACAATATCAGTAAAAAAAATCCGTGTGGTCATATTTTCTTATATGCAACATGAATTATTACAAATCAGAATACTTGAATCTTGCAGTAGTTCCTGATTCAAAAATTCTTTTTTCTTTACTCAGTTTGAACCCCATCAATAAATTATTTGAAGTACATAGAGAGTTGACATTCTTAGAGATTTCTTTTTGTCCTTCCATTCAAATGTCAGTGTCTAGTTTTGGACTATTACTATACTATTCTATTGATTTTCCAAATTCTTTTACAATACCCGTGCTTTGTGTGAACCTACCAACTTGTATTAAAATTGAACCAAATTGAAGACTTTGGCTAGAGCCTAGGCTAAATAATTGTTTCATTATTATTAAAGACCAATTATTCAACTGAGAAGCACTTATCCAATAAACAATATAAAAGATTTATATTAAAAGAATTCTATTTGTGTTTGTTAAAGAAAAGAACTCTACATACGGCAGTCTTCAAACTCTTGAGTTTCATCAGAACTATAAAGTTTTGCCAAAACCTGGCAATCTGAACAATCACTCAAGTCTTGAAAATTTCCAATGGAAGCACTGAGACTTCGTAGACCCTCACACCGGGGATACCGAACGCTCCCATCAAGTTACCCAGGTTCATCTCAGCAAAAGGTTGTTATTGCCTTTTATTTACGTACATATTATTTTTCATTGGAACAGTTTAAAGTAATCTCTTTCTTTTTTGTTCTCTCACAATGTCCTATGTATCCTTCATATGATTGAAATTAGCTTCACAAGATTTGTTTCTTCTTTGTAGCAGAGGAATATACTGTGGAAGGTCTTGAAACAAGTAGCTCTGAGCGTTAAGAAATCCGTAGGACACAGGAAGGAAAGCAATTCAGAAAAGCTTCAGGAGTCTCTCTTGGATGATAGTAGTAATTGGCTTCACGATGGCCAAATACCAGCTGATCAAGGAATTCAAAAGGATCCCAGTTACCATATACGTCATCAGAATTCAATGAGAATGAAAATATATGTGAAAATTCCATCAAATCAGAAGACCATTGTATTTGAAGCAAAAGGGTACTATACCATCAATGACATCAAATCCATGTTTCAGTTGAAGGAGGGAATTCAATCAGACCAGTACACTTTAGTTTATGGTGGGAAACTACTTCAAGATTATCGGACATTGGCCTTGCTTGATATACGGACAGAATCAACCCTTTATATGATTTTTAATCCAAGAGATGTTATGCCAATTTTTGTGAAAACACCAAATGGAAAGATTGTCAAGGTTGAAGTTAAGGTCTTGTACACTCTCCGGGATGTCAAAGCAATTGTTGAGAGCTTTATAGGATGTCCTGTTGCTGATTGTAGAATGATTTATGCAGGAAATGAGCTGCAGGATTGCAAGACTTTGGCTTTCTACAACATTGAAGAAAATTCCACTTTAGAGGTGCTGCCTTCTTGGATTCAGATATTTATTAAGACATGGAATGGGAAAACCATTACGCTTGATGTGGCACGGTCGAATACTGTCAGAGAGGTGAAGGACAAGATATTTTGTAAGGTTAGAGTGCCAGTTCATTTTCAGAGTATTGTATTTTCCGGAAAACGCCTTGAAGATAAATGGTGTCTTGCAAGATACAACATCGAGAAAGACTCCACTCTCCACATGGTTTTGGCTTGGTGAACCAAATTCCACTATCATTCATGATACCAGAGGAAATGCAAGCAAGAGTTGAACTTCTGTAATAAGGGCGCTGTTAGATATATTCCTTTGGGTTTGATGAAGATGTATAGTGGTTCCCAGTGAAAGATTTTATATAGAAAAAGGGTACAAGTCGTCATATGTTCGCAACAAATTTAATTTTTTTTGCATTTCTTAATTTTTCATATTACAAAAGTTTGATGAACTCATTTGGTGATGAATATGCTTTGCTTCACGTGGAACAAAAGTTTTGGGAACAATCTGAATTCCTTAAATTACATTTCATTAAAACGATAGAAATTCGATGGAATTTTATTCTTGATTCCTTCATGAAATCATTTTTTGCAAGAACAATTGCATAAAAATTATGGCATGGCAACACTCAAAAGTTCTTTGGTAAATGAGATGAATGTCCTGCAGAGACTTAATTTGTATCCGACCTAAATTGGGTCAGAGATCTCCTACTCCTTCAAGAAATAAGGCTATTTGCTTCCTCTGTTTCAATTTGAATTTTGAGTTGGCACCAGAATGAAATCTTTAGGCTGCAGAAGAACTTCACATGTGAGTTTGGAACAGTAATTTGGCATAAATACTTGGCTTGGAAACAACATGAAAACCAAGAAGCTTTCTCTGAACACCAGGCTGTTGTGGATTCAACTCATCAAATTCTTTTCTATGTATTCTAGGCAGTAAGACAGTGCATAAATTGGAAACCAACTTCTCAAATCTCACTTGGAGCTTCGCAAGTCACAGATATCAACATGATGACGAAAAATAAAAATGATCAATGAAGTAAGCCAGCAGAAGTCACACTTTGAGTTAGAGGGTTATGTTAAGACCTCCCTTTCTGCCATCAGTTAAGATTCCCTCCTGAAAATCCCTCAGAACCCTTCTCTCCTGCCAAAACTGTGTGCATTGGACTCTCACCACTCTTGGATCCATGCTCTGAACCTTCCAATGAAATATCTGTCATAGAATTCTGGCCTTTGGATCTTGATGACCTTCTTGATGATCTTGCTGACCCGCTTTCAGAGGAACCCTTTTTCCTCCTTTGTTTTGGTATCCCAGGTGGATCTTGTGAGGGAGATTCAGATCCAAGGTTGTTAGAATTCCTGCTTCTTCTTGAATGACGGCTACTACCTTCTTTAGCCTCTCGAGAAGGGGAATCCATTACTCCATCCTTGGAGCGGTGGCGCCTAGAATGCTTCTTTGGTCCATCAGAGATCTTCTTGGTGGGGGAACTTTCAGGTTCATCTGTAGGCGAATGGCGCCTCGACCTTGGAATGTCACTTCGATGCACCACCAATTGTTGGCCAGGTTTATGCATATCTGCATAGAGAAGCATACAACATTCAAATGTGAATTGTTGCACATTTTTGTTTATTGCATTTCCACATAACAGGAGTTAACAAGAAAAAGGTTACAGAAAGAATATGATCAATTTTAACTTCACGTTAAAAGTGACATGTTATATTGCCAAACTGTCAATACGAACTATTAGCGTCAACATCATACAGTGAACAGATGTGTTAGAAAATAAGCAAACCTTGGGAGGACAATTCTTTAATAGCCAGTTGCCCAGCGGATGAGACTTCAGGAGAAGATTTGAAATCGTTCATCTGCAAGATGAAATTTTATGTAGTTGCAATTGTATGTTTCATAGAGAGAGAGAGAGAGAGAGAGAGAGAGAGAGAGAGGTTTACCCAGCTCGGCGTACTATTTGCAGAAGGACCATCCCATCCAATGTGTGCAACATGCTTTACATCCGTGGGAAAGCCAATTTGTATTTCATCATCTTTCTCTTCTGCAAAATTTGTACCACTGGGTCAATCAATTTGCTCTTTCTTTTCAATCTCTATTAAAATAAATATTATTTACATCACAATGAAGAGAGATTAAACTAAGAAGAAAATTTATGCTCATGATTTCTCACTGGAAAGAAAAAAAAAACCCGCAAAATTTTCTATCATTAGTTCTCGCCGACCAAAGAAAAACATGCAGAAAAACCCAACCGGAATTTATGCCACAAGACCTTGTAAAACTTGAAAAAGAAAATTATTAGAATTTAGGGAAAAATCAACGGAAATCGCACGTACCAAACATATGTGAAATGTATCTTAGGCCTTTCAAGAGGCCCTTCACCTTGGTTGCCATTTTGTTGGCTCAAGTGCTTTAGGACATGCACTTCAGAAACCTTCAGCTGGAAATTAAGTTGCTGGTAGAAATGGTGCTTATTCTCAACTTCAAATACAAAGAAAGCAAGAATGTATATGACAAGCTCCTGATCATGGAAACCACAAGAAGGAGAAAAGAATAAATATATACTATCAAAAACCATTTGGAAACTCCTCTGCCCAAAGAATATTCAGCTGCTAGTTGCTACATCACCATATTATTTTTTATTATAATTTATTTTTCCAAATTGATCCCCAATAAATGTAACACCAAAAGAAAAAATGTGACAGGAAAAAGAACTATGTGTACCTTGAGAAGAAAAGGCAGAGAAAAAGGCATCAGCATGATACAACCAGCTCCTGCAATCTCAAACCCACATCATGGTAAGTGTTCCCAAGCGTACCCATATAATCCAACAGTGCAAAGAGCGGTCTCATCTCTCTCAAACAATTTACAAATAAAAATTTGCAATTGTTGATTGTGATGCCATGGGGCCAGAAATTTTTTTGAATTGGCAAATCCGAAAAGAATCAGAGTGGAAATGAGAGCATCGGTTTTGTTGGATGGCCCGGTGGCGATGCAGTGCTCATTCCCGGTGACCGGTCATCAAAACCTGTTGCTCACCGGATTTTCGGGTGGGAAAGTAGAGAGATAGAACTAGAAATGGCCAGGACCATAGGCTAAATTTGGGTGGAGGGGGCTTGTTAACGGTTTTTCAGTGAATGCGCGGGAAAAGCGGTTGGTGAAAACAATTGTGTGGCAATTGTGGAATTACTAGCTCACATCTCGTCATCTTAATTTGTATATCTTCTTCCTCTAGAACTTGTGTGACAACCATGACGTACCAATCACTCAAATAGAACAATCTGTTCATATTCTTTTTTCTATAATAAACTAATTTAAATTTAAATTTTCAATTTTCAATTACCCTGGACAGAATGGAAGACAACAATGACACCGGTAGGTCTAATCTTTTCTTCTTATTTTTGCCAAAATTAGGAAGTGGATGGGGAAAACTCACACGAGTATTATGGAGACTTAAATCCAGGACCAGCACATCGAAAGCTTGGGCCAATCCAACTAACACCCCATTGGTGACATGGTACAATGGACGAAATGGAAGACAACGATGACATGGCAGATCTAATCACTCAAATAAAAACAATTTCTACATTTTTTTTCTAATAAAAGGATACATTTTTTATTTTCAATTACCATGCATAGAAAAGACTGGAACAGAAAGAACTTTCTTTTTGGTACAATTGAAAACTTCCGTTTTAGTTTCAGCTCATTCTAGAGAACACGTTCATTATTAATACACCCTAAAGTATAAACTTGTCGACTATATTGTACCATACGGAGTAATAACACTACATGACAACGTTACGAGTAGAAACAAAAATTTGTTCATCTGTCTGTGCCTTCAAGAATTCTATTTGCCAGTCTACATCAGAGGCGCTCAAACCTAGGAATCCATCGGGACCGCTTTCTTTTATTTTTTCAATGGAAACTAGCCATGTTTTTGGGTCAGTTGAAACTAGCCATGAAGAATTTGATTAGAGAGTGGGGATCTACATTTGATAAATTAACAGAGAGTTTAGCTACATGTAATTACATTGTTCTAATAGAGAAATTCCATACCTAGCACCCTGAGATGAGGAAAAATGCTTCGAGGAGTTGAAAATAAGCATAGATCTGACTCCGAGTATTCCGAAATATGAATTATTCTAGGAGAGGAGATAATTATAGATCTAAATATTCCGAAATATGAACTATTCTAGGAGAAGTTTGAATCCGTTCTGTTCGGATCTTCATCGGCATTGGTTGGGTTCGGACGCCAGACTACCAAGCCCATCCCAGTCACCGGCCACCAAAAAGTACAAACAAAAGAACCTAAGGCACATGCTTATATAACCTTAGCATTTGATTATACTGAATTACCCATCTCTATGATATCTTTGCTGTGTACAACATAGTTTCATTCGAACCCTCTCAGGTCAACCTCAACACACTAGAAAGAAGCAGGGAAGAAAACAACTTTCCACCGCACAGGCAAGACATATGGAACCAAATAATAATAACCGACTCTGTAACAACCAATTATAAGTAAAAATTTAGCATTAAAACATTAATAAAATAGCCAAATGAATTCGGGAAAAAGTCGCATTATTTTTCATCTTTGAAGTTGAAGGATTAGGCCACAAGGACATGATCCAAGGAAAGGAAATGGAAGGCAAGGCAACCGAATGCACAAGCCTCCTCTCATCAGGAAACCTTCTCATTCATGAAGCCTTCAATTCATCCATGCCAACACTAGCCTGTGTTAAAAGAGTAAAAGTTCGTCAGCATACTAGCAGTTTACAATAACAAATGAGTTAATAATTTATTATCTTCTTTTTCACATTGTTTTTTCTAAGTAGAAAATCAACGGCATCACAACCGAAGCAACTTATGGAACTTTCCTTCCAACCAATGGACAATATTTCAGCCTTTTGAGTTTCACTAATCTTACAACCACCTGCTTTACTTTTCAATAAAATGGACTGGGTCAAGCATACCAGCTGGATAACTTCAAAATTGAGCACTAAAGCTTCCAAAAGCAAACCTTATGTAGCTAATTAATGGAATATATCTTTTCCTTCAACTTCTCCTCTTAAACATCTATCATTCATTAAACCCAACTACTGTGGTCAATATATGGCAACCTTCAATCTCAAAACTCAACAAGGATGTTAAAGAGGTAACGATCTCACTAAATTCTGCAACATAATAAATTATCTTACCAAAAACTTGTGATTCTCTTTAAGTAAAGGCGTAAAGGTAGTACAAAATTTCTCTATATCACCCATGATATCACCATTGCCTCCTATCACCTCCATGAACTTCTTCCTGTCAGGAGCAAGCTTCATGGCAACCTATCATTACAGAGACTAATAAGTCCAAATTTCAACAAAAATGAAGTTCTTGTTTGCAATTTCTTTCAGACTTTCAGTAAAGAAAAAGGCGGGGATACTGAATATTAATTAAATCATAGAGTACAAGTAATTATGAATCAGTGGATAAGCTAAGTGAACTTTGCTGGTACTTAGTATTCAAAAATATCCTTTATCAAAACAGTGAAACTATACTAAAGAACACAGAAATGCTTTCAGGTTTAATAAATACAATAGCTTCATGCTTTCAGATGAGTTCTGTATTTTTTACATGCTAAATTCTTGAATTAGAAACTAGCATCAAAGCGTAGCTAGGAAAGATGGTGATCATGAGAAGTATATAAAAATGCATCCAGGGCCAAATAATTAACAATGCTAAAGTTAAGCAGTAAAGCATTTAGAAAGGGGAGCAATCTACTTTAGAATATAATCACCATAATTCTATTAGAGTCCAGCATGAGACAGTCAAAGGATAAAGCCAGTATGAAAAATGGTTGCACATCAAATAATTGAAGGGGCATCAAAGACATTTACACTGAAACTTGAACTAGCAAGCCATCCATGCCATTTTTTCAGGGTCTTGCCATAGGAATCTGTACAAGCCTGTGACATTGTCCAATCTGGATGATCCAGTAAGTTCCGAAACAGCTCCACCAAGAAATCCATGGCTCTGAAAATAAATCAAGAATAGTATCATATATATAAGGTATTGCATTTCAACAATGTGCAAAGGCATAAAATTGAGAAAAACACGAGTTAATGATTATATATAGTGTTCACCTTGTCAGCCAAAGAAGACCGTTGGTGCAGCTGGATGATGCTTTTGCAGTTTTTGTTTCAACCTCAAGTTGCACCAAGCTGTACAAGTAGTTGAACTTGGAAGGATTCGATGAATATTTAGATTCCAATCTCTACACAGCCAAAATTGAAGAAAGTGAGAATACTGATGGGCATTCAAACTCAATGAACAAAAAAAAAATTATCTTACTTTCAACAAATATATCACCTACAAGATGTTCTAAGCAAATTGATGCATAAATGGGTAGATTAGCATTGCCATATCCAAGTCAGACAAGACAAAGCATATCTATGACTACTAAAAACAAATAATTCAAGTTAACCGAGAATCACAAAAGCAGGAAGAAGTACTAAACTGGCAACGAACACGAATGGTGAAAAATACATGTAAAAGAAACATATCTTACCGTTATATTACCACCTATGTCCGATTTAACAAGGGTCATAGCAGCTCCAAACTTATCTGGCATCAGAATTTGTAATTGCACTTGTTAAGTCAAGGGGTCATGCCCAGATCCAAAGCACAAAGCTCGTATTGTAAAAATAACAAATGGGTAGAAAACATTATGCTTAAAATTCATGTACAGGCGACAGGCATGCATTGTGGAAACTGAAAACTGGTTCAAAGTTTTGGAATCAAAGAGGTTAAAGCAATTTGGGATCGAAACAAAACAGGGAGGAGAGAAATGATGAACCTATAACAGGCAGAATCTGCTTGCACACTTCCAAGAAAGGCTTGGTCAGAATCTCTCCTGCATCAGACTTGACAGTCTTGAATCCTTCCAAGGCAGGAGCGAACACAGTCCCCTCCATCTTCCCAATTCACTGCGTACCCACATCATCATTTCAAATTCACATACCAAAAAAATAAGTAAATTTTGCAAGCAAGCTCCAATCTTTATCAATAAACAGCTTAATCAAAACATTTCAACTAAAACCAATGATTTTAAAACAAGTTCCAGATGAATATACACTGTATCCAAATTTACAACATAACTTGATCATCGCATGTATAATTCAAAGAGAGTGAGAAAAAGATCGGAGCTTACAAGCAAGCTGCTGTTACAATTTGCAGAGTTGGGTAGCTTCGGATGGCTTGGATCTGAGTAAGATCACAGAAAATGGTGAAGATCAAAACCAAAAACAACAATAAAAATGATGATAAACGAATCAAAAAAGAGGAAGGAAATGTGGGTTGGATTCGATATTCCGAAAATGGGAAACCTTCGCGGAATTGGAGAAATTACGAGAGAATCGAATTCTTCTATGACTTGAGAAATGGTGGTGGTGGGATTGGGATCAGGATTGAAATTGAATTCCTTTTGGGAAGTGAACAATTTTTAAAAGCTCAAGTGATTGAAGGGAAAGGATTTGACTAATTGACTGCTGGGACTGTGTCGTTTGGTAATTTGGGTGAGTGAATTGCGCGAATCCGCGGCATCTGGCATACGACATGTTGTACGCCAGAGGGCTTTGTGGCCGTTATGATGTTTTATTTTTAATTTTTTCATCTGTTAGACTTTTACTGTTACTGGTACTGTTGCTGCTTTTTGTTGCATCTTTTTTTCCTTCTTCCCGATGAAATTATCTGTTACTTGTTAAGCGGAGATATTCATGGATTTAAAAGCGTTTCTTATCTTCCTCATAAGTCATAACCTCTCCAATTGAAGTTACCTTTGCATAATCATGAATATTAAGATCCTGAATGAGTTAGATTAGGTCGGATAAACCGATCAAAGGGGGTTGGTGGATCGGTTCAAGCCTAGACCTACAAATCGTTAGTTGATCAATGTATCAAGTTAGACAGAAATGTTATGATGAGGGGTTTGTGGGTGAGGGGTTGTGGGAAGGGTTCAAACTTCAATTTCACTATCCAACAAGAGAGAGAAAATATTAGAGTTAAACTTTTTTAAAGATTGAATGGTTTAATTGAACCCCACATTGAACCCTCTCACCCAAATCCCCCTCGTTAAAGCAGTTTCACCGGCCAGCTGAGCCTAAGGCTGGGGAAAAAAAAAATGTCGTTCCAGCGGTGAGCCCAAGTCCGGGCTGGGAGTGGGTCCCACGAAGTCGGGCTGGCCCGAAGGCCAGTTCAGCCTGAGGTCGAGCCCGCGTGTTGTGACGTCATGCGCGACGTCGAGCTGATGTTAGTGCTGCGCAGTCTCCAACGGGAAGAAGCCACGTGTCACGCCCCCAGCGCTATGATCTGCTTCTCCGAATCCAATCCAACGACTGTCATTTTTTTGGCAATAAAATTATGAAAAAAAAATAGAATTTTTTAAAAAAAAATACTAAAAAATTCTGAATTTTTTTAATTATAAATACCTATTAATACCCTTTACCTTCAACACCAATCCTCATACATTTTATTCTACTTCTACTATTATTCACTCTTTACTCAACATTTTCCTCTTTTTCACCTTGTATTTTTATTTCTTATTTTTATGACTTCTTCTATCGAAACCGGAAGGGCGTGGAGCATCATGGAAGATGTTTCCTTATGTGAGGCTTGGCTCCAAGTTTGTCATTGTCCCGTGTAAGGCAATGAGATGAAATTTTTTCATATGTGGAAAAAAATTCTGGGGTCGACTCTTACGGAAATGACATTATCTAGTATGTGGAAAATTCTCAATAAAGAGTTGGGAAAATGGAGAGATGCCTTGGCAAAAGCAATGGACAAGTATAGAAGCGGGAAAAATCGTACTAACGAGGTAAGTATTTTGTAATTTTCGTTTTATTAAGTTTAATGTTCTAATATATATATATATTTTTTGTTAATATTTATTGCATTTTCAATATTTTGTTAATATTTCTTGCATTTCCAATATGTTGTTAATATTTCATGCATTTTCAATATGTTGTTAATATTTCTTGCATTTTCAATTGTTTCTTAATATTTCTTGCACTTCCAATTTATTTGTAAGGTTAATTGCATTTCCATTTTTTTTTTTGGTTACTTGCATATCCAATATATTTTAAATATTTCTTGCATTTCCTTTTTTTTTGTTAAATAGATGATTCAAACACAGATGTGGTTCGGTGCAACCGGTGGTGGCAAAAAAAGTTTCAACCATCATGAATGTTGGGAGGTGGTGAAATATTGCAAACGCTTCATAATTATTCCCACGGGTCCTGCCGTTGTGTTAAACGAGACGCCACTCCGTGATTCAACGACATCAGATTCACCTCTCGATTCCCCTATGAGTCAAGACTCACCTATCGAAAATGAGCTGAGGCCCATTAGCCAAAAGGCTGCATAGGCAAAGAAAGCGGGTAATTCAAGCAATAATAATTCAAAGTTTTTGGAGGACATTGCAAGGCAGAACGACATAAGAATTGAAATGGAGCAGAAAGACCAAGATAACGAGATGGCAATTCAAGCCGAGTATGCACGAGAAATGGAGTACTTGCGCAAAAAAGATATGGACAAGACGGATCGGGAAATCATGGCGATGGATACAAGCCATATTTCCCCTAAAACAAAACAATTTTGGAAGCTAGAACAAAGGTATATTATGAGAAGAAGACTTTTCCGGGATGATGGGCCTAACAACACGGATTGGTTAAATGATGAAAACCATTAAATTAGTTGGCATACCTTTTATGTATTTGTATTTTTCATGTTTTCTATTAAAGTTGTTGTAATTCATGTATTTTATTTTAGTTGTAGTAATTCTTAATGACTTGTATTGGATTTCTTTATTTAATAAACAAGGCATTCAATAAAATACCTTTTTATTCAACATATTCCATACATCAAACAAAACATAATTAAAATAAAAAAAAACTACAATCAAGGCACAATAATAAAAGCAAACCACAACCAAACCATAATAAATAAAAAACAACACAACCAAACCATAAATTAAATAAAACATAATCAAAGCATCCATGCTCCATCATTCATCTTCATTGCCTTTCACAGCCCATATATGCTCCATCAAGTCAACTTGACGCATTTCATGAATATACGAAGATTGCATCTCTGTATATCGATCTATCATCCGGGTCATGAAACGACCATCCCTCACCAACGGTTCTGGCTCAAACGGTTCTCCACTTGGCCCTATGGGCCTTTCATAAATCCGTGTCAAGGCCATGTTCATTAGATCCGGTTCATAGACCTCTAAAGCATCATAATTGTACTCATCCTCCACAATCATATTATGAAGGATGATGCAAGTCATCATAATGCTTCTGAGGATCTCCTCATCAAACATACGAGCAGCAGCTAGATAATACCCCGTCTGGTAGATTGTATTGTTGACTTGATAGGTGATATTGGGGTCTTGGCCTCTTAATAAATCGTTAAAGACTGGAGATTGACCCACACGTTGAGGTCATTTTGGGATCCGACAACTCCAAAGAAGGCATGCCAAACCCATGTGTCGAAGCTAGCAACGGCTTCCAGGATGATACTTTTTTGGCATTTTCTATTTCCGTAATCACCTTTCAAGGCAATTGGGCAATTCTTCCATTGCCAGTGCATGCAGTCGATGCTACCAATCATTCCTGAAAATCCTCGAGCTTTGGCTTTTTGTAGAAGCCGTTGGAGGTCCCTGGGAGTAGGTCTACGCAGGTAGTCCCTAGTGTACAGAGTTTCAACTGCATCACAAAATCTTACCAAAGCCTCCAACGTAGTGGACTTCCTCATTCGGGCAATCTCATCCACCTGATCAGCAGATGCTCCATACGCCAACATTCGTATAACAGCTGTAAGCTTTTGCTCAGGAAGAAGCCCCAAAACTCCAGTAGCATCACACTTTTGAACAAAGTATGCATCATAATTGCAAATATTATGCATGACTTTATTGAACAAATGATGTTGCATTCTAAATCGCCTTCGAAAATCAACATCAGAGTACAAAGAAGTTGGGATAAAATAATCTTCCAAAATATTTTTACCTCGAGAATGCATATGTCTGTCCACATTCGGGCGGCGACCGACTTGTGAACCATGGCGGCTACCTTAGTTCTCTTCATCTTGCAAAGCCACTACTATGACAACTTGTTCATCGACTTGTCTCTGCAGCTCATTGATTTCATCTGCTCTACAGTTTCTCTCATTTGTTTCTCGCTCTTGCCTCTCCAAGCATCTCCTAAAATCTTCCATTGAGAATGAATGGAGTATGAATTCTAAACTATAAGAAATGAAAATGTAGAAAGATGTGTTGTGAGAGGTATAAGCTGAGCCTCTTGTTTTATAGAAAATTTTGGCAAGATAGACATGTCACGTGGCTTGATTTGATTGGATGAAAATCTTATCTGAAATTTGAAATTCATCCGAAATTTGAACCCAAATTTATCTGAATTTTGAATTTTGAAATTCATTCGAAATTTGAACCCAAAAATTTATCTGAATTTTGAATTTCATCCGAAATTTGAACCCAAAAATCTTATTCGGAAATTTTATTCGATTATGAATAGTCATGACACGTAGGAATCCGGAAATCTTATCCGAAAATATTATCCAAATTAATTATTGAGGTAAAAAAATTTGTGAAAAAAACAAAAAAAATGAAGTAATTGCCCTTAGCCATGGCAACGGGTGGAAACACAAGGTGTTGGTTGGCGGGCACCACATGTAGACGGGAAGAGGGGGGCTGCCCTAGCCCCCCCTTGCCATGGCTAAGGGCAAATGGGTGGAGTTGCTCTTATAGAAGCTCCCCAAATTAGATTCCCCTTAGATCAAAATATATGCAGGGTCTACAATGATCTTACCTTGGGCCTTGTGGTCAATAAAACTTCTAGTAAGTTCAACCCTAAGAAAAAACGAACTTTAGTGAGGAAAATTTAATAAAGTATCACAATTTTATTGTATGTGTTAAAGTTGTAGAAAGATGGGAGTTGAAAAAGAGAAAGAGCTTATATGTTAAACTTCATTTTTTGAATCAAAATAATAAGCATTGGCAATTGAGGAATTGTGAGTTTATTAGGTCTAGCCCAGTAAAAATTGGCATTAATTTGCAAACTAATATTCTTAAATTCGAACCCCAATGACACAATGACAGTTTGTAAGAAAACCCCTTCCCCAAAATTAAAAAAAAGTAAAGAAGAGAGAGAGAGAGAGAGAGAGAGAGAGAGAGAGGATTTGGGCCAATGATAGATGTGGGCAAAGTGAATGGCTCTACTTAATAGACTTGCAACAAATGATTGAGACAAGTATTTTCGAGCCCATTGACTTTCATCAATATCAGAAAGCAGGCTGGCAAGCGGCAAAGACCATGTTTGCTCCAGCTCAAATGGAAGCTTTGGAGCATTATTTATTTATGGGTAAACTGCTGAAAACTCCCATGAACTATAACGCTTGTCGAAATGTCCATCATAAATTATTTTTTTTCAGCCAATTTAACCATTAGACTATTTTAAATGGTCAATTTAGCCCCTGCCATTAGTTTCCATATAGTTTCATCCAATTTTTTGTTAAAAATAATTAAATCTTTAAAAACTAAAAAAGCAAAAAAAAAAAAAAAAAAAAAAAACCCTAGCAATCAACGTCTTCCCCACCCCATCCCCCAGACCCTCTCTCTACAATTCCATATTTGCAAGGTTTTTCCAATGAAAGAGCAACAATGGAGGTGGAGAAAGAGGTCTTGAAGATATACCCATCTCTACAACACTGCCATGGACATTGCTATGTTTTTCTAAGCAAACCAATTTGCAATGTTCTCAAACAAACCAATTTGGGTTTAGTGACAAGACCCGCCCCAAATTCCTCGGAATTCGGGACGAGTCCCGTGATATTTCCTACATCATACCAATGGAGGGCCCACTTACTAAAGGCAGATACTTTCTACCAAAAATTCTGCAGTCTCCCCTAAAAATGGACATTTCCCAAATTTCTCAACCTGTTAAAAACACAATTAATATCCCAACAGGCAGCATGCATCATAAACAATTAAACCGTTTACAACAAAGGCCTTCGGCCTCACAAATCAAACCTTAACATGGTAATAACAGAGCATATCTAACTGAGTTCAAATTACAACAGAAAGCAAAGTTCAACGGAAATAAAATGAATAAACGAGCCCTACAGAAGCTCAGAGTTCGGAAGTAGACATCTCGGCTCGGTTGCTCGATTTGAATATAGCTACTGTCTAGGGGGCGTAAAACAGAAAAGTGTTGAGTGGACAAAAACAAGTTTAGTTCACAGTTGAAACCAACATAGTATAATCCCACCGTTTAGAAAACGATGCTGAAACCATATGCATTCAAAACCGAAATAGCCATATATGTATAAATAGTTGAATCAAAACCATAATGAGATCCGAAATCCCATAAAGGTACTTTGTTTCTCAACCCAATCAAACCTTTTCAATATACCCAAACCATTCTCTTGAGAAACGTGCATGTTGGCATGGCGAGCGAGGAAGTATCCTCACCGATAAATAATAATGAATAAATAGTTATATATATATATATATAAGTAAGATACCATCTAGTTTGTACTTGGGAAACAATCCAACCGGGGGATTGTTTGACTAGTCCACATGAAAGAATCATCAATTGACCATGTGGCTAGGGAACGAGTCGTCCAATTGGGACTAAGCTCACCAGCACGTACACCAGAATCCTCAATACTCGTACGCATGTGACAAGTCCTACGCGAGTAGATTAACCCCACTAAGAGTCTATGAAACACCTCGCCAAGGGTGCCCGGGTTCCAACATATCAAAGTATCTCAACATTCCAATTCCATTCCATAATTTTCGTAACCGGGGAGGTACATAGGGTAGTGCGTATAGCACTTCAACTTGCATACTAAAACCCACTTTCTTTCCATAATCTCACATCAACACCCCACGTACCCGACACATAGCCAAACATAGATAGAAATTCTAAAAATCCAAATATATAAACTCAAGATACTCAAATATGTCAAAACCCAAATATAATGCCAATACTTTAAAAAAATATTAAATTCCACAATTGAATATATAATATATTTAATAAACCATTAAATCAATATGCGTAGTTTTTCCATCATAAAACAATGCTTATTATTTGAAAACAAAGTCACACTCACAAATTTTTTTTAAAAAAAATTAAATTTTTAAAAACAAAAAAAACAAAAAAAAAAAAAAAAAAAAAAAACCCTAGCAATCAACGTCTTCCCCACCCCATCCCCCAGACCCTCTCTCTACAATTCCATATTTGCAAGGTTTTTCCAATGAAAGAGCAACAATGGAGGTGGAGAAAGAGGTCTTGAAGATATACCCATCTCTACAACACTGCCATGGACATTGCTATGTTTTTCTAAGCAAACCAATTTGCAATGTTCTCAAACAAACCAATTTGGGTTTAGTGACAAGACCCGCCCCAAATTCCTCGGAATTCGGGACGAGTCCCGTGATATTTCCTACATCATACCAATGGAGGGCCCACTTACTAAAGGCAGATACTTTCTACCAAAAATTCTGCAGTCTCCCCTAAAAATGGACATTTCCCAAATTTCTCAACCTGTTAAAAACACAATTAATATCCCAACAGGCAGCATGCATCATAAACAATTAAACCGTTTACAACAAAGGCCTTCGGCCTCACAAATCAAACCTTAACATGGTAATAACAGAGCATATCTAACTGAGTTCAAATTACAACAGAAAGCAAAGTTCAACGGAAATAAAATGAATAAACGAGCCCTACAGAAGCTCAGAGTTCGGAAGTAGACATCTCGGCTCGGTTGCTCGATTTGAATATAGCTACTGTCTAGGGGGCGTAAAACAGAAAAGTGTTGAGTGGACAAAAACAAGTTTAGTTCACAGTTGAAACCAACATAGTATAATCCCACCGTTTAGAAAACGATGCTGAAACCATATGCATTCAAAACCGAAATAGCCATATATGTATAAATAGTTGAATCAAAACCATAATGAGATCCGAAATCCCATAAAGGTACTTTGTTTCTCAACCCAATCAAACCTTTTCAATATACCCAAACCATTCTCTTGAGAAACGTGCATGTTGGCATGGCGAGCGAGGAAGTATCCTCACCGATAAATAATAATGAATAAATAGTTATATATATATATATATAAGTAAGATACCATCTAGTTTGTACTTGGGAAACAATCCAACCGGGGGATTGTTTGACTAGTCCACATGAAAGAATCATCAATTGACCATGTGGCTAGGGAACGAGTCGTCCAATTGGGACTAAGCTCACCAGCACGTACACCAGAATCCTCAATACTCGTACGCATGTGACAAGTCCTACGCGAGTAGATTAACCCCACTAAGAGTCTATGAAACACCTCGCCAAGGGTGCCCGGGTTCCAACATATCAAAGTATCTCAACATTCCAATTCCATTCCATAATTTTCGTAACCGGGGAGGTACATAGGGTAGTGCGTATAGCACTTCAACTTGCATACTAAAACCCACTTTCTTTCCATAATCTCACATCAACACCCCACGTACCCGACACATAGCCAAACATAGATAGAAATTCTAAAAATCCAAATATATAAACTCAAGATACTCAAATATGTCAAAACCCAAATATAATGCCAATACTTTAAAAAAATATTAAATTCCACAATTGAATATATAATATATTTAATAAACCATTAAATCAATATGCGTAGTTTTTCCATCATAAAACAATGCTTATTATTTGAAAACAAAGTCACACTCACAAATAGTCCCACGCTGCCTGACCCTGAGAGGGTTCCGCCTGCTGTGTAGGAATGGTCAGAGTACCTATTTCAGAATACAAGTACGAGATTAATATAAAACGCTTTGAATGGGAACTTTAAATTAAAATCCTAGTTTCTCAGGTTTCAAGTAAGTGCACGAGGAACGAGACATTCCTAAAGTCCAACTACATGTTTTGGATGATGGGATAGCCTCGGAAGATGCTCAGTCAACCGAGTGGTCAAACTTTCCAAATTGGGTCAACCAGGCCCATAAGGCTAAGACCTTCGATTTTCTATCCGAAAGTTCCTATGGGTTCCACAAGGTTTAGAATACATATCCTGTAAGTTCGCACAATTGGACGGTTATCGTTTAACACAAACTTTAAGGGCTCGTTTGGGACTACTTCTCTAGGAAGCACTTCTACTTATAAATGCTTATACAAAAAGAGCTTTTATTATAAAAGCGTTGAAATTTTCATAAGAAATCGAAGTGCTTCTTGGAAAAGCACTTGGGAGTCCTTCCTAAAGAAGCACATGACATGTACTTCTCCAGAAATCGCTTCAATGGCCCAAAAACGCTTCTAAACTTTTCTGTCAAACGCTATAAGAAGCACTTTTGGTTATCAGAAAACGCTTTTAATTGTTCATGAAGCACTCCCAAACAGGCCATAAGTTATTGAATTGGAATATCCGATTCTTCGATTCATGATCTGTGAAATTCTACACAATTCTAGGGATTCCTATATCAACATATATGAAATTGACGTTGATCCAACGGTCTGAACATGTCTAACTAGATAACACCTAATATGCAATATCCAATCGACGGTCGAAGGATAACCGAATTCAAATCCGAGCACACCTTCGTGCTCGGGACGATATGAGGATTATTTTAGGACCAAGAGGGACACCAAAATAGTGCCCACACCCCGCCATAGGGCCGGCATCGCATGGGTGTCTAAAGCAATTCTGGCAATTGGAAAATCTCCAAACCACCGGTCAGGACTTATACCTACATGATCAGGACATTGAGTGGAGCAATTTTTGTTCTTAGACCAACCCCAAAAAGTGGCCGGAGGTGGCCGGAATCAAGGGGCCAAAAATGGCCAAAACTTCTATCTCTTATTTGACCAACCAAAATGCATAAATTGATCCTAAATATCCCAACCAGCAACTAGATCAAATTGAGAGAATGGAAAAGCATACCTAGATCGTAAGATTTGGTGCCCAGAATTGTTCGAAATGAGCGTTGGAAAATTTACGTAAAATCCTGCTATTTTTCTTAATTTTATGGCAGTATGCGGCGGCAGTGGTGGTTCAGAGCCGTGTGGAGCGAGAGAGAGAGAGAGAGAGAGAGATAGAGAGAGAATTTCATATTTTTATCAAACTCTTTTTGAATTATTTACAGTTATGCCATTACTTTTGTTTTGGTCATAACTTCTTCGTTACAACTCTGATTCAAGCCCACTACGTGTCTACGGGCTCATGTCAACATGATCTACATAATGGTACCAGTCATTTCCCCCAAATCCTTTTGGATTAGTAAGTGACCAAATTACCCCTACCCCTATGGGCAAAATTGTAATTTCAAAACTTAATAAATTAATTAAATTAACGGATAAAGATATTTTGGGTCGGGATGTTACATTTAAGGATTTCTTCTCCTTCCTTTTTCTGGGTTTTGGGTTTGTAAATTTACAAACCATGGCTTGATGGTCTACAACAGCATCAGCTGGGTTGGGTAATTTGAGTTTCAAAGGTTGGGGGCGAAATTGAGTTTCTAATAAAGCAGGAGAAGGTGGGGTGGTGTTGATGGATGAGAAGGTTCATGCCATTGCCACCACAATGCCTAGGCTTAAGCACCTTGATATGGCATACCATCTTATCAGCATAAAAAACGCTATTTAAATACTCTCAAGCTGCACCGAGCTCGAGTTTTTGGATTTGAGAGGGTGTTGGGATGTTCAACTTGAGGACAAGTTCCTCAAGGAAAAGTACCCAAAATTGAAGGTTTTAGGGCCTCTTATTCTCAGATGCTTTTGAGTATTTGGCCTGGGAATTTGTGGCTGGTGAATTGGAGGATTACTATGATGATGATGATGTGAATTATGATGGGATGTGGGATGATGAGGGAAGGCTAGAGGAGCTAAGCTGAGGTTTTATGAAGGAATTAATCAGAATGAGGATGCAGTGTATTGAGGGTATGGTTGGCCTCCATCTCTTTAATAAAGTTGAGTTTTTTTTTTCTAATTTTTCAAATTATTTGCTTTCGTAGGGATTTCTTCTCCTTCCTTTTTCTGGGTTTTGAGTCTAGAAATTTACAAACCATGGCGGCATCAGCTGGGTTGGGTGATTTGAGTTTCAAAGGTTACATGCTAAATTGAGTTTCTTTAAAGGAGGAGAAGGGGGGTGGTGTTAGTGATATGCTGGTTTACTTTTCTTCTTCTTTTTTCTATTTTGAATTTTGTTTGTTTTTGTTTTTACATTTTTTTTAATTTTTATTAATATTGTACTTTGTAAAATGACAAACTTACCCTTATAATTGATGGAAAATTGGATGGAAGTGTAGAAACTTGATGGTAGGTGTTAAATTGGCAATACAATTTATTATAAGGGCTAAATTGGCTGAAAAAATAATTCATGGTGGACATTTCGACAAGCATTATAGTTTAGGGGGATTTTCGGCACTTCCCTTTATTTATTTTGCAACCATATTTCATTTTTCACTAACTAGCTTTTTGATACAACCAATATTAGGGATACAACCGATACTAGCGAAGCGAGAGGGAATTGAATCTAGAGCCTTAACTGCAAGGGTAAATATTCTTTACTATTTAAGCTAATGATAGACCAATTAACTCGCTTAGTTCGTCTATCATCTCATGTAAGGAAATTAAAAATCTCTTCTTTATTTTCCTTTTTGTTTCCGTAGTTTCATGCACACTCCCTAAACCCAAAAAGAAGAAAGGAAAAAAAAAATTAAAAACAAAAAAGGTATTGATAGATCTGTTGAATCATTCAAACATAAAACCCCATCAGCCAATGAGAAAAATAAGGAGGAAAATAAAATATTCCATTCTAAATTCATACGAAGATTTTATTAAAATCCAAGGTAAAGCTCATCAAGCAAAATAGACAAATACAAGTCATCATCTTCTTCTTCTTTTTTGGTTGGGGGAATTAGAAGGAGAGTTTGGGTTTGGGTGGGTATTTGATTGCATTCTTGACAATCTTTTTGGAGGCAGCATCACCAAGATCAACGCCGCATATATCAGCCAACCTGATGAGGTATAGAAGCACATCAGATAGCTCTTCTCCCAGATGCTCCTTATCTGATTCCTCCCAATTTGGCAACCCTTTGTCCACCTCTCCCCTCCATTGGAATATTTCTGATAGCTCTCCTACCTCTCCCACCTACCACCACATCACCATATATTATTTGGCATCATCAAGAATCAATGTATATCAACCATGAATTTATTATTATTTTTAATTTTTAGTTTGTATTTATTTTCATCCACTCATATACATGAATGCCTTGGATTTGTATGATTCTATGCAATCAAATCTTGCTAAAAGTGTTGCTTTCATAAACAAGATGACATGAAAGAGCTTTTCCAAACCTTGGGCGCACATGTAAGTTGTAATTTGTAACCCCCCATATGCCTTAGCCTACCAAATGTTTATTATGCCAAAGAATATTGCACCAAAGTGCGTGGCACATTGAAGAACCATTTAGCTTTGATGCAAAACTGAAGTTGCAAACCCAGTTTCATCTTGCAGAAACTGTTAAAGCACAACCTTAGCAGCAGCCATATGTGGATGAACATGGCAGCAGGTGCAAGCAGCCCAAACTAGTTGCTTTAATATATCTGCCATCGAAGTTTTGGCAGACCTGCCAAGTTTGTAGCTACAGTTTACTGCTCGTTAAAATTCTGAGTCTGGACTTTCATGAAAGGTAATTCATGTAGCTTATACCAACAAGAGACCCTTCATACATGTCTAAAAAAAATGTGTCTTTATCTACAAAGAGATCCAACAAATGGAATAATATAGAGAAGATTGCATGACCCTTTTGTGCAAAAACGACATAGAAGAGACATAAAGCCATGGTTAACAAAAACATCTCATATGGTGTCTGCACATTATTACTGTGCGGATGTTATAGTTTGTAAACTGGGAGAGGTAGTAGAAAATATATGATGTCCGCACGGTAATAACGTATGAAAGTCCGCATCGGAGAATATATATATATATATATGTTCAGGGAGAAGTAGTGAGGAAGATTATTTACCATGGCAAGGAGTAGATTTCTGGGACTGTGGTATTTCTCCCAATCTCTGGCCTTGGCAAATTCCTCAAGCTTCTTAGAGAGGTCCTTAAGACTAATGTTCACTCTCTCATCTTCAGCTACATGAATCTCTTCTCCTTCTCCCATTTTTCAGTATGTATTTGGGTTTTGCATGGAGAGAAGAGGGGGCATCTTATAGCTTTTAAAAGGATTACTAGATTTTTTCTCCTTATCTTTTTAAGGAATAAGTATCTAATATGCAAATAAAATTGAAAGGAAAGGATGAAAAGTCATAAAATGCCGCCCCTCAGTCCTCAGTCCTCATATATGGTCTATACAAGAGATTCCTTACTGCCCTCCACTGTGCAATGACCCAACTTTAATGCATAAAATTAGATGAGAACATTCCATCATTAGTTACCATGGATTTCATGTTTAAATCACAAACCATTAAGGATGAGATGGTTATTCATTTAGTGTTCCAACCACTAGAAGGATTAGGTAGCTCAGAAGTGATTCATTCCCCTTGACTCAAAATGCAATGATATCGTGTAAGAGACTTACTACTCAAGTGATTAAAAACGTTTATCACTGCACCTAAGATTTTGTTTCGATTCTCCTCTGCTCCAATATTACTTGTATAAGATATGCAACAATACAACTAAGAGTAAAGTTGTACAATTACCCCCTTTAGGTGCAAATTTTACTTTCCTTTTACTCCATGGAAAATTCATGAACCTTGATATAATTGACTATTTTAAGGTGAAAGATGAACATATATGACTCAACTTTCCAATTTCCCTATGATGAGATCCAATGCAGAAATTCTTAACCCATAATTATATGTGACAATGCTAGTTAATCTGCAATTAAGGAACATAATTATATGGTACCATGGATGTGATAAATTGTTGTGACCATGTGCAACTCACATCATTGAAAAGATATTCAAAAATTTATGTGGACAAGCTGTGGTGTGTGGTAGGTGTCTTTGAATTTGTCAACCTCCTTATACTGTCCAATATGCAATGGATACAAACTAGAAAAATAACTAAAAAATCTTCTAACCGCAAACAAAACTTCCTTCTCCTTTTCTTTTGGATTCTTTTCCTTTTATTAGCTGCAGCATCACGCATCACTATACTTTCAGTTTGTGAATGTGAGAAAGATATCCAAAGTTAATTAGAAAGTATACCTGCTCACGTGTCACACATTGACAATATTCTTTTGCTAGATAATTTGGTATTTTATGTCGTAGAACTATCAATTTGGACCACCGATTATATAATTTCTTGTCCGGACGTGTGGTTACGATTAAACAAGACTTTGAGAAACCTAAAACACCAATATTAAAATCCAATAATTCTTTTCTTAGGGCATGTGTAAGCATATATTGCGATTTCAACGATTCCAAAAGAAGTGTGAGGCTATTCCACACAATGTTTAATCATTGTGTTCTACAGCATTAAAGAAAAGAATATCATATGTCATTCGAGTTAAATCAATACAAACGATCACCATGGCAATTACTTATTAAAAAAATTGTTAACGCAATAGTTTTGGCTGCACATACAACCTTGAGAATAACCATTACGAAATGTGAAATGAAATCTAACTAAAATAGAAAGAAAAAAAAAAACAAGAATATACGATATGGCATTAGAGAAAGAAGAAGAAGAAAAAAAAGCTAAGTTCAAGGTTGAAATCAACTGGCTAGGGCAGTGGATATGACAAAGATAAACTTAATAACGATTCAGTGCCATGTAGAAGATCCGATAAGATAAAATTCAGAAAGGGTCGGCACAATGCTTGAATTCTTTAATTGACAATTCCCATGTAGAAAATGTTAAGAATCTTGTTGTTCTAGGTAGGGATCGGTCGGTCGGTTTGACATTATTGACATTCATCTTGGGTGATGTTTAACTGCTGGGAAAAAAAAATTCATAAATTCTCCGATCCTTCCCAAAAGGATCCAATTGTTAGGCAAGATGCCAATAATATGGACTGGTGGTATATTATATTGACCATTTGTTATCTTTTTTCTTCTTCTTCTTTTTAAAACATCGCTAGAGCTTAAGTTTCGAACCTAAGACCACTAGCAACTGATGTTATGATATCATGTTAGACTATTTTTAGTAGATTAACAATATATGTGAAGCTAACACTCTCTCCTCATGATAAAAGTTTATACTACAATTTTAATTATTGAACACAAATTATGGTGTTGTCACCCCTCTTTCGAGCTTCAGAGCGCTTTATGAGTATAACGTCGAGGATCATGTATAAAGTTGAGATTTTGTGTCCAGATATATGGAGTCGGGTCAAGCACTGAGACCCAAGGTCGAGTCTAGAGTCCAAGGTCTAGGATCTAGATCCTAGGTTTTGGAAATTGAGTTAAAGGTCTATAATAGAAAGTCCAAGTTTTGTGGTCTAGGGTCGGTTTAGGTACATTTCAAGTCCTATTGCTCTTTACACCTTAGATACAACATTCATTTCTTCTAATTTTAAGATTTAAAAAATAAATAAAACAAGTCCTCCCTGCCCCCCCTCCCCACCTATTGATCTTTCTCTTCTACCTTTTCCATTGTACATTTTCTTTAGAAGAAAAAAAAAAACAAAGAAGACTCACTATTATACTCAATATGGGAGCCTAAATCACACACACACACACACACACACATATATATATATATAAAAACTCTACACGAAAAGGACTTTAGAAACACATGCAAAACTCATTTACAACATAACAAAGACGCTTCGAACTTCCTATAAATTACAAAACTGTCATCAATTTCTTAAAACAAGCCCAACCCCAAAACCTCATAAAAAAATCCAAAACACACAATAGGGCATCAAAGTAATTTAATAATCAAAAGTAAATTCAAAAGGGCTAGCTGTTATTTTTTGCGTTTGTTTATAGAAATTATATGATGTAGGATTTATCTATATTATTAGTGCTAAGAATGGATATATAACTAAATATCTCTATATATATAAAAAATTGTAGTTTGACATAAAAGTAAAACTATAGAATTAAAGAAAAATTAGTGAGAATAGAATGGGAGAATAAAGAGAAAGATAGAGAGCAATGTTTTAGATATCATCAAGTCGCCCTTTTTCCATTCTATTAAAGGGTCATTCACGGCACTAGTTATAGTTCCATGAGTGAGGATGATACCCAAAAAGTTAATAAAACATTTGGACTGAAAGAATATAAATTTAAAATGTTATCTCTTTTTATTTATTTTTTTGGAAATTTAAAATGTTATCTAAGCATCAAACTTTGGTATGCTTGTTATTTATTTATTTTCCTTACAAAAGACATGAATTTAAGCTTTACTTTCGTGGAGACTTAAAAATGTTTATTCGAGAGGGTGCCACTTTTTTAAGATTCGAATTACGTACACGTATCAACAGTTTCCTCCAAGCACACTGATACGTATAAGATTTAGGGAAAGTGGTCACCATGTAAGCTGTTGAATGAAGCGGCCCAGTTGAAGAGAAGAGGAATTCAACCTTGAAGATATTTAGGGAAAAAAATGAAGAAAAAACTCTTCTCGAAAATAGAGAGGAAATGGAGATGAAGTTGGTGATATTGAAGTTTTAAGAACTTGAACGAAATGGTTAGGGAGTAAATAACAAGATATTGCAACAAATTCCAAACGATTGATAATGTTTTGGTTAGTTCATATATACGGCGCTTAAGAGATGGGAAATATTACTAGACTGAGAGAGTTAGTTGACATACGCAAGTCTAGAAAGTCTGACCAATAGAGTGTTAGTTGGATTGACTTAGATTTTTGGTGAGCTCTCAAGTAGTCTTGGATTTAAGCCCCCATGGTACCTACGTATGTGAGTTTGCCCATCCCCATTCGTAATTTTGGCATATATATATATGTATATATATATATATATATATGAGTCTATTATGAACTTGATCTATTTTAAATAATTAAGATATTGCATCTCCACCTGTGTTTCGATGTCGAATCTCTACCAACATTCTTTTTGTAGTTTCTTCATGCTTGGAATAAGTCATAGAGACTCTTTGAGTTTTCTGTATAATTTTCATCTCTCCTTTGTGAGAGCTTTCCACCGCTCATTTGTGAGAGTTTTATTTGTATTGTGATGACTTGATTTTTTCAAGTTTTATCTATGTTTGGTTGTTCTGAGTTTACACTTTTAGTTGGGATGCATATGCCAAAATTTCTTCGATAATGTGTGATCGTTAGTGGAGGAGCTCCAAAATTTATCCACAAAAAAAAAAAAAAAAGATATTGACATGTCAATTCCCACGTTATTCGGTGACTAGTTTTCGATAATTATATATATATATATATATATTGCAAGAGTCCATAATTCTAACAATTAATTATGTTTTAGAAAAAGAATTATCATTAGATTAAGAATTAATTTGTAACACCCCGACTCCAATTAAATTTCTAATTTAAAGTATTTAATCTAATTACATATGAATTTACGAAATTACCCTTGGGGCAGGGTAATTTGGTCATTTTCTTATCCGAAAGGATTTTGGGACCACGAGTGGTTTGCTTGCGTAGGTGGTTCTGAGATGAATTCGTAGACAGATGGTAGGCTTGAATCGGAGTTATGACGAAATTTTGGCGATCAAATTACCTTCGGTGGCAAAACTGTAAATAATTTGAAAAAGATATTAGTAAAAATCAGTTTTGTTTTCAGTTTTACCTCTCTCTCTCTCTCTCTTTCTCTCCCCGAGCTCTTCTCCCTCTCTCCCGAGTTACTGTTCACCCGAACAGAAAAATTCACGCCTCCACCACTTCCGGCCACCTCAGCCCTCGAGACCGGTCCCAAAAGCTTCGTCTCGACGTCCCCGTCAAGACCCAATAGTTTTCGTCGCCGGAAAACTCGAGAATAGCCAGCAGTTGCAACTGGTTCGTTTCGGGATTTTCCAATCGTTGCGCCGTCGTCTCCGCCGCCTTTCTCTGGTGTTTGAGGTGAGGTTTTTTCCTCTCTCTTTCTGTTCTAGCTGCCTTTGGTTAGGATTGGATCTTTTTGCTGCGTAAAACCCGATTTGAGAAGTTAGGGTTTTAGTCGATTTTCAATTCGAAATTCCGGCCAGTTCCCGGCTGTTTTGGGCTTGGCCGTAGTTGAATGAAGTGCTCCCCTAGTTGAGTAGGACCTGTAGCCGGGAAGGTGACTTGTGATTTGGAGATTTTCCGTTGTCGAAATTTCTCTGCACACCTGCTTGCTGCCAGCGCGTGTGGCGGGGCATGGGCAAGTGTGGTAGAGTTGCAAATTGTTCCAGTGTGATCCTTAGGTTGTCACAAGCGCGTAGGATTTCGCAGATCTCGATTCCGAGGTCGTTTGACTATCGAACGGATTAGCGCATATTGTGCGTTATCCGGGTTCGATATGTTCCGACCGTTGGATCGTTTTCAAATTGAAGTATGTTACTCTAGACACTCTTAGGATCATGTAGGATTCAACAGACCGTAAAACGGAGTCCTGTATTCTCCGAAAATGCTAACCCTAGGGTTAGAGTTTCAGTAACCGTCCAATCGTGTGATCGTGAGCGATCTAACCGTCCGTTTCGACCAAACTTGCAGGACGTGTATCCTAGACCTTGTAAAACCTATAGGAACTCCCGAATTGAAAAACGGAGGTCATGGGTCCCGTGGGCCCGGTTGACCCGAATTGGAAAGTTTCACCGTCGGTTGACCGAGTGTCTTCCGAGGCTGTTTCATCGTGCAAATTGGGTTGTTGGACCCTATTTTAAAGTTATATTTCGAAGTGCTTGATGTTAATCTCATTTTCGTATTCTGAATCAGGTACTCCGACCCCGTATAAGCAGCAGGCGGGACCCTCTCAGGGTCAAACTGTGTGGGACTACTTGTGAGTGGACTTTTCTTTCAAAACTTCAGCATGACTGTATTCATGGAAAACATGGCATATTGCTTTATTTTGTTTATTGAATATGGTATATATTTGAATGTGAAATTCGTGGTTTTCATGAAGTTTTGATAATATGTTTGGGTTTTGAGAATATATACACATATGGTCAAGGATTAAAATATCGGCCGTGCAGATAATATCGGGCTTCCAATTTACAGATATTTCGAGGGATATATCGTTATCGTTTTGAGTATCGGGAAAAAATCAACAAAAATGACAGATATAGGCATTGAAACACATAATTTTGGTGTAAAACTTTCATAGATGTTATGTACATTGTCAATGAATGTATTGAACAAATAAAACTCAAAATTTACTAATAATAAGATATACATATGATGAAATATAAGTAATATGTAACGCGCGTTAATGAAAAGTTCGAGAATAAAATGTTAATTAGAATGAATAAATCGTGCATAAATCCATAATTTGTTTAAATATTGGATTACAATTTAGATAAGTGTCCATTTACATAAATGAAGAGCTCCTATGAGGAACAACCATCTAGATTCATACAATAGTCATACCAAGTCATGTAACCCGAGTAGTTTGTAAGCCATGTTTGAACATGATGCACATATGTCTCTCTTGAGCTCCCTACAGTCATCCCATATATGGGATAGTTAGGATTAACCTAACTAGTAGGTCCATAATCTGTTTCACCATCTTGAGCTCCATATCTAGTTCCACTATAATCAGACATGACATAACCATAACCGTCATAAGATTCATTTGAGTTAGTACTAGGTCTATATTCTTTTGATGCATACTCTAAAACATGCATACTCCAAAACATCTTTTGAATTGAATATTGCCAAAAGCCTTCACACATATATCTAATCATTGCACATATACCTCCAAAAAATCTTTTCAGTTTCAATTTGCTTCAAAACTTTTGAATTTTTTTGAGTTTTGTTATGGGTATCGGAAATTATCTGGAATATCGGCAAAATATCGGGGATGATGATTTCATTCATGGAAATATGGCATATAGTTTTATTATATTTATCAAGAATTTATATACGCTCGAATGAAAGTTCGAGGTTTTTATAAAACTTATTATGATATTTGACTTTTGAGAAGCTATATTTACATGCGTCTATGCATGGGGTACGTGATGGTTGATATGAGCTATGGAAAGGTAATATTTGATCTGTTAGTTGGAGTGCGTTAAGCACTAATTTATGTACCTCCCCTGATCTGATTTTGGTTACGGATATTGAATACTTTTGAAATTATGAGAACTCAGAACATCCTTGAGGGGATGTTGCTGTGGACCCTGGATTTGGGGTAGTCTGCGTGCGTAGGACTGGTATTTCAGGCGTACAAGCTTTAACTGTGTCGGCTGTACGTGCTAGCTGAGAGTTAGTTCCCCAGTTGGACGGCTCGTTCCCTAGACACATGGTGAATTGAGGAATGGCTCTGCCATGTGGACTAGTCAAACAATCCCCCAGTTGGATTGTTTCCCCGGTACAACTAAATTTGGTTATATTTATATATTCTTATTATTATATTTTATATTACTATTATATATATATATATATGAATATCCTGTCGTTCTTATTTCTCGGTAAGGATACTTCCTCACCGGTCGTACCATTGGGTACATTTTCGAGAGTTTAATCTCTCGGGACTCTTAAGTTTTGAGTGGTGGGTTTTGTGAAGTGTGATTCACGGATTTCAGATTTGGTATCCGGTATTATTTTTCGTATATGTTTATATACTGCTTATGAAGGTTTTATTATGCATCTGGATTCGTTGCACGTTTTTATAAAGGTGGGGTTATATTACTTTGATTTAATTGAACTGAACTTAATTTTCGTCCACTTACAATTTTCTGTTTTGCACCCCCAACCAGTAGCAACTGAGCTTCACAGTCGAGCCGGACCGGGTGCTCTCGAAACTTGAGTCTTTGTAGGGACTTCTTCACCTTTTCCTTTCAGTTGAACTGTACTTCTGTTGTATTTGAATTTTTTAGATATGCTCTGTATCGCCCGTTGAGGGTATAAATCGTGAGGCCAGATGCCTTTGTTGTAAGCTGTTTTATTACTTGTAAAGCATGCTGCCAGTTGGTTGTTTATAACTGTAATTTTGAACAGGTTGAAGTTTGGGAATGTTCATTTTACAGGGGAGACTCTGCCAAATTTTTGGTAGAAAGTCACAGTCTTTAGTAAGTGGGCCCGGCATCGGGGTGATGTCAGAATTTAAGCGAGGTCCGTCCCAGTTTCCGAGGAGATTCAGGGCGGGTCCTGTCATAATTAGTATAAGATATGCACACTTAAACATTATTTAATCATAGAGTCGTTTTCACTTTAACATTATTTAGCCCCCTCTCTCCTAAAAAACCCTCTTAGAGCCGTTTTCATTTTGAGGGTGGCTTCCTCCACGCTCCCCTCTTCTCTTCCTCCCTCTCTTCTCCCCTAATTTTTAGAGACAAAAGGTTTTCCCTATTTGTTTTCTTTTTGTTATGATTTTCCTCCAACCATCGTAGGCGAATGCATTTCGGCATCAGATCTCCACCTGCGTTTTAGCGTCGGATCTCCACTACCATCCTTTTTGCAGTTTCTTTATGTTTGTAATAAGTCACAGAGACTCTTTGGGTTCTCTATGTAGTTTTCACATTTCCTTTTGTGAGAGTTTTTCACCTCTCCTTTGTGAGAGTTTTTTACTTCTCCTTCGTGAGAGCTTTTCACATCTCCTTTGTGAAAGTTTATTTGTATTGTTATGACTTGGTTTTTTCAAGCTTTATATCTTTTTGATTATTTTGAGTTTGCAATCTTAGTTGGGATGTATACGCCAGAGTTTCTTTGATCGTGCGTGATCATTAGTCACACACTAGATTGTCTTAATTTTGATATTAAACCGCTTTGTTATGATAAAAACCCTTTGTGGCTAGTGACTCTTTTGGTTGAATTATGAATGCAATCTTATAATTTCTATATATAAAAAAAAAACAAACCATTATCTAATCATAATATAAAGTTATTATATCATAAGGTTCCGAAATAAAGGCCCCACCAATACAAGAACAATTGAGATGCACCTCATTGCATGTTTACTAATCCGTAATTGGAGTAAGATGAATTGAATTGAGGAGGAGTTGGATTGAGGAGAATTAGATTCAAGATTTCTATTGAAGTTGTTTACTAAACTATATGGATTGAATGGAGTTAGATTCCGGATTCCTATTGAAGTTGTTTACTAAACCATATGGAATTGGAGTACGAGTTGTACTAATTACTAAAATGTCATTGTTGTTGGGTTAAAGTAAATAGTGAATTTTAAAATTTTAATTGTGTGAGGATATAATGGGTAAAAAAGATGAATTCTTAATGGGTTATTTCTTTAGGAATTAGAGCACTTCCACCAGTTAGCCCCTTGCCATGGCAAGGGGAGCCCTAGGGCGGGTACTATTCACTTGCATAGTGCCTGCCCTAGGGCAAAAAAAAAATTGTGTTTCCAGCAATGCAAGGCTTGCCATGGCAAATACTATTCATTTTTTTGTTTTTTTCACAACTTTGTTTACTTAAACAATTAATTTGGATAATATTTTCGGATAAGATTTTTGGGTTCCTATGTGTCAATACTATTCATATCGGATCAGATTTTCGGTTTCAAATTTCAGATAAATTTCA